>JNEY01000329.1:0-17197 GCA_020875895.1 Aphelenchus avenae
GATGCCGACTGCTAAAAGTCCTTTTTAAAAGGTCTTTCTTTTATGCCGTTCAGTGGTTCTTTCAAATGGAATTTCGAATGGTAAAAGATGGTCTTTTTAAATGTCTTCAGGAAATGCTACCTGAATTCCTCCTCCCTGCCTCCTTCGTCTTCAGCGTCTCGATCGCCTCACAAAGGTTCTCCATCAAGCGTCTCGCCTCCTGCTTGGTGATGTCGTCGCCTGCTTTCTCGACGAATTGCTTCGCTTCCTCCACTGTCTTGTCCATTGTTGCTTTGTAGTTGACTTCGTTGAGCATCTTCTTAGCGCCCTTGAGTTGGCCCGGATGCCACGTCTGCATGCTGCCCAGCGGTAGCCCGCTCATCTTCGCCACGCTAAATGAGCAATGTTAGCAACGGTGATGCGTGCCGCTGTCTTGCAAGAACTACAAGCAGCACTTCGAGCCCATGGTTTGAGTAAACTGATAGTCAACAATCATGATAAGGGATGTCGACGCAAAAACTGCGATTTTTGGAGGACTCGAGCTGAGTCTCTTCGGAAAAAACTGAGCCTAATACACATATGTTAACTGGATGCTGTTTAAGGAAACTAAGGCTAGCTGACGATTTTTTATACTTACGACGCAGGTAACTTGTTCGGAGGATTTACCTAGCGCATGCCGTATTTAACTGACGACTCGATGTACTAGGATAATTGGGTCTATTAAGCGTATGCAAATTCGGCAACGCATTAAATCACTCAGGCCGACGCAGCCATTAAAAAATTCGCCAGCAAACTGCCGTTACAAGAGACCTTCTAGTACCTTTTAAGCCACACTTACTCTGCTTCTTCGAATCCCACATGCATCGGATGCAGCATTATAGTTTGGGTAAGACTGACTATTCTACGGAAAGGGTCGCCTTCTCAACTTCGATTGGTTTCCGCAGTCTCGAAAGAAATTTACAACAGACTCTTAAACGGAGCCATACGTAGAAACCACCCACAATAATTCACTTGGCGCAAAAAAATCGCACCCGAGATCGCTCGCATAGTGGCGCAGACGAGAACAAAAGAACAGATGTTCATCTCTTTAAAGATACCCCCTCCCCAGAGCAACGCTTACTTTTCGAAATTCGTCATCGAATGCAACGTCTTTCCGGCAGCAACGGTACGCCTAGAGCCGTATCTCAGAGAGCGAACCTTCTCGGACTGGACGGGAAAGAATACACACTCCTCTTAAAAGCGTAGGGACAGGGACCCCGATGTCTGTCAGGCACTTCCGCAATAATTCATCTTAAAGGTCAGACATCTATCGCTACGGCGTATAAATTTTACCGTATTCGCGGGATGTGGCCCTGAAAGCACAGGCGGTAGGGGTGACCTTCTTGTGAAAGGATGCCTCCATTGTTACCACCATTTTCGTCATCAAAATGTTTGACAGGCGTTCGCGTAAACAAAGAAACCTACTTCTCAAAGGTCATTCCTGCGCGTGGTTTGCAGCAGCGAAGTACGGGCACGCTGATGTTACAGCACTGGCATAAGAACTAGTCTTTGATTTCCGGTTTCCTTCCTATTTTCATCGGCCGACAAAAATACGAGCTGGGCGGGTGCGGTTTCAACAGAAAGCGATTTCGAGGACGATGCCAGTTGACATGTCCGGTAAAAGAATGCCAACTTACGCCATTTAACAGTCGAAGTCAGTGATCTCTGTCCGTGAACTGGTGCCCGAAGAGACCGCTCGCTTCGAAGAGTTAGTCGCTCCGTGCAGCTACCGGCTTTTCTGCAACGAGCACTCAGGAGGACGGTGGGGGTCTACCGTTTGTCGATGACATTCGACATTTGGCTTTACTTATTTGATTCGTTTGTAAAGGTTCTTAGAGCGTCACCGCGGGAGACGTTGAATACCCGCGCAAGTCTATTGTCGCGCCGCGAAATGCAGCCATGAAGTGCCGAATGATCACTAATCTCTTGTGTCCTTTTCCGGCCTCAAAAGTGTGTGATTGAGCATCAAGACTGGATAGCAAGGAAGCACGTGACTTTTCTTTCTAGCAGAATTGCCTCTGCAGCGTCCTATTTCGTCAAATGGCCGAGAATGAATGTCGTAAGGGGACTTTAAGAAACGTCGCCTTATGGACCTTGACTGAGAAACCTCTGTGGTTCGCAGGAACGAGCCCGCTGCCGTAACCTCAACCTAGCATTGAGCTGTTCCCAGAATTACGACTGGGTAGGGCGATTAATTCTGGGAAGGTCGCAATTCCAAGAGTACGTTTCGCGTTAAAGATGATCGGTTATTGGATTTGCTCACCAAATTCGCATTTACCGTTTTGCGAAGCACAAACCTCACCCGTATTTTCTTGTGGGGAATCCTCGAGAAACTGTCAACCTGTCAATGAAATTTGTCTCCCCTTGCGCCAACGCCGCGCGAAAAATGGCCGACGATCGCGTGATTGCGGAATGCTCAGAGCGCGAGTGGGCCGAAAGCAAAACAAAACAGAAATTTACGATCTGCAAATGACGCTTCGAGAAAAGAAGTTTACGCGTCTCGGGGATGAGCACGCGTAACTGAACTCTTGTCCCTTGCGCACGTTTCTCGAATCGACATGAGTGGACAAGGATCTAGAGTGAGTTCACAAAATAAGAGACCGTCGCGTCGAAGAGGGAACATAATCACGGGAAATTTGACAACCTTGCATTGGAAAAAACTTAGGTAAACAGTTCCCGCGGTCACAATGAAGCTTGTTAGTAAACAAAGGAAAAAAAACCGGGATATTGATTGTGCGGCACGATATCGGAGACAAATCCGCAAAGCAGGCGGACGAAATGACGTTGATCGCCCTAATCCATCAAGATCGATTCCCGAGAATTCGCGCAACCGCTGTTCACGCGAATCAGCTGGTACGTGCGTACCGAGCGTTGACAAGCTTGCTTGTGTCCAGGAATGTTTGCGATGCATCGTCCAGTCGATGTCAATGTGTTTGCTGAACATAAATGCATTGTAAAACACATTGTACCGACAGCAAATATACTAAAGAGCACTTCTTCCTTGCAGCGTTCCTTGTTTGAGTTATTTTCCAGGTTCAACCTCGCTCAAGTTGCAGTACAGAGGAGGGGGAGGGGTAACCTACACATTAGGAGGAGAGGATAGGAGAAACTATGGCGCTGCACGTTTACCCGCACGTTGAAAAAATTGCTCACAGTGGAACTAAAGTTAGACGCTATGACCATGGAGTTCACGTTTCCCCTCGGAAGCCCACATGCCGAGATGCTTGCAACAAGCTATCGTCCGTAGCCATGACTGTGACGGATGAGCGGCCACATTCGCGCTAAGGGCACAAGAAGACGCTGTGCTCATGCTAGAAGGTACTGGTTTATTTCGGGTACGACGAGGGAAGATTTCACAACAAGGCATGGAGATAAGTACTTGGTGGTTCATCGCTGCATTTGTTGTGATCCAAGCGCTTCACTTAATGAATTTGACGTCGCCTCGCTGTACGTTGGAGGCGGATTACCAAGCGTTTGTGGTGTTACCGTCGCGTATTCGGGCGGCAGATTCTTAAGATTGTCTGTGTTTCAGAAAGAAAAGCGTTCTGATACTTACCTCCGGAAGCTCGCTACAGATGGGTACCGCAAGCTTCGCTGGTGCCATCGTTCGCACCGCACGATTGTAGGTGGGCAGCGTCACTTGCGGCACGTTGCCGTATTCGCGTAGTTGTGCGATTACACTCGCAAGCATTGGGTTGATTCGACGTGCGCCGACTTCAACGGTAGCGACCGTTGGTTCGTGCGGCCTAAGCTTCAGGCAATGCATTAAGCGATGACTAACAGGTCAACGTATCGGTATCGAAATGGAAAGAAACAACGACAGTTTCGCACTCTGAAAGCCTCTCAACACAGTTGGCGCTGCCAGTATGGTTGACGATGTATCGGTTTTTGAGCATGCTTTTATCGAAAAAAACAGAAAATTATTTTTTTGAGTTTTTACCGAAAAAAAACCAGACAGATCACGAACAAAACTCGAAATGATGACCGTCAAAAGTCGAATTGTTTTGCAAACATTTCAAACTGTCTTCGGCCAGTGTTAGTGTTTTAGACCAGGTAAAAGACGTAACATTGGATTGTGTTTACCTGATTGAGGTCCTCTCGGGCTTCTGTCGTCCGCTCTAATCTCTTTGACGCAACATAGCAAATGGCGTTGAAAACGATCAGCAGTCCGAGCAGGGGTAGCAGAATAATTCCGAGGTTGTACAAGTACTCGATGCCGTCGCGTTCCGCGATGAACGTCAGGAGCATGATGGTGACGATGAGGCAGAAAGCGATGCGGACCGTAGCATCGGCGCCTTTCATGACGGAAAAGTCTATGACTGAAAGTGCTTGTTAAGTGATTTCCAATGGCATTGAACCACATTTTCATTGGCGAGCTACAGTGACGCGAGTTCGGGTTTCTTCGAGCCAGGGCACATTGAGTATCTATCCCAGCTACTAGCCCTATGCCCTGGCTAGAAGCTAGCTAAGGTTCTGGTTTTCAATTTTACTCCCGTCTGGTTGAATTTATGGACTTAGGTACTTTCCTACTGACGGAACCGCATGATGTTGGCGGATACGCAGGTCGTTGTTGACCCAACTCAAACGAAATTGGGGTACCGCGGTCGATTGTGCAGCATGAAGAGCGGTTGATCGAAGCGATCAATCTCGCGTCTCACGATGTCGTGGTGTAACGAAACGTGAGAAATTTCGCATCAGCGGCGAAAATGATTTCTCAAAGTTTCAGTCACTCAATTATCTGTTGGGCTAATCGTAGGGAAGCAATGAAGTATTTAAAAAATTTTCTGACGATTGCACACTACAGCGATGCAAGTTGCGATGCGCTAATCCTGAATGACATTCAGCAAAAATGAAGCATGTGAACACTGCGCGTGACGCGAATGTCGCATATTTCTGCGAAACAAGGAACGCCATACGGCGAATGCGTGCGAACAACTGAACCTTTTGGAGATCAACGTTCGCCACACAGCGTTCGCGTCGCGGTTATTTGCGAAGTGAACAAAGAAATTCGTCATCCAGACGATGCCTGCGTGCGTAAGCAGTCATTAAACCGACGGAAGATGCCGGCAAGGACTTGATTTTTGCGATTGATTTACGGACTGAGCAATACATTTGACTTAATTTGGACGTTTGGCATTTAAAACAACTTAACAGCTTGCTCTATGGATTTTACATTTCCTCTACTCCAACCGGTTTCTGCTTGTCAGATGTGTCTTCTTAGGAACGGCAGTGAAACACGTGTTTGCTAACTGGTAGTCTGTCTGTCATCAGTACTAGGAAACGTCATCAGCAACGTGCAACATGCTCTCACACTGTATATGCTTTGCATTACATATGCGTAATTTGGTTTCTAGCGATATACAACTTCTATTCAACCCTGCGCAACTGGACCATGGGACATGGTCAGTCCTGGTTCGAGCCCGGGAATCGGTTGTCCGGACCTCAGCGGTTCCGGAACTAAAACGCGAGGCCGCTGGCAGGCCTGTCTGAAAGGCCCGTTGCCCAGCGTTGCTTGTGATCTTTATTTTTTAAAGCCGAAGTCAAGTTGCGGATTTTAAGCCATCTGCTATTCGAACGCAGCCTCACAGCCGGCATTCAAGCGAAACATCGAGCGCTAAATATGTGAATTTCGGAGGCAGCAAAGTTCCATCGCTATGCGCTTCGGGGGCATTTTTATGAATCATTTATTGGGGCGAATGTTTGCCGGCGTTGTCAACTAGTTCGCCTATTCGTGTCGCAGAAGACAAGCGAGGCAAAGAGGCCTATGTTCTCTCAAAATTCGCGGCGTACCAGAGAACCCGACTGCCTCGACCAAGTGTTAGCGGCCGCCGCCTACCCAAACACTGAAGTTCCACTTTTCCTCGACCTGCTTCAGCATGAGCAGTCCAAACGAGCAGAGTGATATGCTGACAAAGACTTTCTACATTTCCCTGCTTCTACTGGCTTCGACAGCAGGAGCGTTTTTGTACTGTTACCTCTGCTGGTTCATGTGGCGGGAGCAGTCGGCTCTACTTGCGCCCATTCCATCCAAATGCTTCTCTGCAGTTCCCCTGGTACGTGTGTACATTCACTCTTAGAGGCGTGGAATAGCGTTATAAGTCGTTTAGATAGAGCCCGTCCAGTCGTCCATTTCAGACGAGGTACCCGTAGCGCAACGCGCGGCAGCCGAAAATGGTTCACACGACGGGTTCTGCGTGTAGGAGATTTGTTTCTCTGCTTTCTGTGATATACCTAAATAAAGTTTGAGAAGATTTGACACGTATTTTGCTGGCGGCACCAAAGATCTGAAGGAATTCTGGTATTCACATAATAACACATAATATTTCTAAGTTAGGGGAATGTTGTAAAAATTATTTTGTTCGATACCACGCTGCTTCGGAAAGAGCGAAAGAAAACATGTTTTTTCGCGGAAAGCTGCTACAAGCCTTTATTCAGCCGGGAACTTCCTTGACTTGTTGCCTTTCCAGGTAAGCATGATTTTCGGAAGGGAAAATATCCGTCAAGCTTCCGTTGAACCAGCGACTTTGGCTACGTGGACGTTTAGCCTGGCTCGACGTCCGATTAACCTCAGTGTTTCGCTCCGGTCATCCGTAAAAAAACAACCTGTCGCTAACGACGCAATAGTGCAAGAATCGGACGCTATAAATAAGGCTTGCCAAAGCAAGAACTCGTTTTTGCTAAAATTTGCGGAGTCCCTTGGCAGGAAATAATTCGTGCTGCCTCATTCACTTCCTACTAAGCCTCTTCGTGGCGTTAACTATTCTTCCTCTCTCCATGATGACGAGCATTGACGAACTGTACGACGTCGTCGCTAGAAGCATTTATGTGTTCCTGTTGCTGCTGGTCCCTGTCGGCGGAGCCCTCCTGTATTTCTACTTTTGCTGTTCCATGTGGCGAGAACACTCCAGAAATATGTCTCGCATGCCTTCGCAATGCTCCAGGGCGCCATTGGCAAGTTCTTTCGAGCTTGTTTGTGCTTGCCACTTCGATAATTGGAAGACAACATTCACCACGTCGATCCGTTTCAGGTTCGATCAATGTCGAGATCTGGGCAGAAACGCACCTTCCAACCCTCCGTCGCTGGTATGACGTCTAGCGATATCTTCGTGGTTTAGCATTTAAATTGTAATTAAAATTTGTCTAAGTACGATGTGGTGTTTAACAAAAACAATGTGATATTATTCGCACTATTTACTTATCGCAACATGTCGTTCTCGTTTACGAGTCCGATGTTTTTGCGCACTGTCAGGGAAGTACCTCCTAGCTTGGCAGCACGTGATCACCTTCTAGACTTGGTATTGACAATCTACTATTGTCGCTCAGGCGTGGGAAGACTCTCGTGTGCAAAGATCGGCAAAAGGTAGCAGTACGCTACTGACCTCCTCCGTACCGTACCGGTACGGCATGGGTACGAAACGTGCCGTAATAATGTAGGGTACAGGCCGTACTAGTAACGGCTGGCGGTCTACACTCGTGTGGTTGTCGTAACTATTGGATGTACGGAACGATAAGGCCGTACCACCTATTTCGGCTGCCGACCTCTAGTTCTTACGTGCAAGCAAAAGATGGTATCCCAATGAGAATCCGTTAAAATACTTTGATGAAGAAGCAGCACGTCAGCAGCTCCTCCTAAGAAACAAGCTTTATTACACTCTAGAAGAAGAAACATAGTGAGAAGAAGCTAAAGGTAGCCTGTCGGACACAGTGCTCACCATGTGTCTAGGCGGTGCGAAGAGCCTAGAGCTGTCCATCCCAACCGCGGCAAACACCGCTCGTCGATAGCAGCCGATGAACAGTATTGTATACACCGCACTGAAGATGGGAATTAGCGAGCTTGCAAGCGATGACGACATCAGGAGCGATGTCTCAATAGCAAACCATGCGTTGACAGTCGAGCGAATGTGTGGCAGCAGCATGAGGCTCAAGGAAGTCAAGGCCTATAGAACATATTTTTTTGCCTATCAGGCGGCGTCCAGAAAGTATACAACCCCATAACAAGGCTTCTTTGGACCACGTCTGCCCCTAGTGATCACCAGCGCTTCTGAAGCCGGGTCATCAATGGAAACTTGATTATTTTAGTGTAAATTGCCTCTGGCGGCGCCTTGCGTCGGGCCATTCTACCTTGTGCTTGGTCATGCCGCCATCAGCTCCTAGTTTCTGGATGCAACCTTAGCGGATGACGGTCACATTATTACCTGCAAGCCGAAAACAACGGTCAGTTGGCGCTGTGCGCGACGAACTTGCTGCGAAATGCTTGCCCGCCTGATACAGCGATAGATCGCCACGCTGCAGCCAACGATGACGACGTATGTTGTGAAAGCGATTGCTTGTCCGATCCACTTGCTGGCCATCGCCCACGTTTCCTTCTGAGTTGATTTTCGTGGCGGTTTCGCTCAGGCGTTGCACTTACGGCTTCTGCGGCAACGTAGAGCGGAAGCTGTCCGGGGTCCTCGCAGGGCGCAGCGGAAAGTGCCACTTTTTGCTCTGTCACAGTCCTCAGGAGACTCGGCCAGAAGTGCACGTAACTATTCAGGGGCTGCACGAGTGGAATGGCGAGAGCCACCGCCATCATTAGTCCAAACTGGGCGTTGGTGACGTTGACCTGCCTAGAAATGGGAACTGTTGTTCTGGGGATGAAGGTTAGCTGTGTACTGAAGTTCCCTTCATCGCCCGGAAAATGGGGCCTGGAGTGCCTCTCCGTTTCGGAAAGTTTCCCTTATATTCCACAGAAAAACGTTTGAAAACAACGAGAAGGGAATTAGCTGCGTACCGACAAAAGACCAAGTAACGGTAGGCGAATGGCACCGCCACGAATGTTAGCATAGTGTGCAACCAGTATCCGTTGAAAGCAAGTATTGTAAACTTCAATGCCAGGGGCACGTCGGAGACTCTGCTCAGGTAGCCGTTGATGACCGCGAAGTATATTCCATCGCGAAAGTGACTGCGCTGAAATCGAAGCAGTGCGAAGGTTAAAGAGACTCCCCGCAATCTACTAACCCAATCGACGAAGAAAGCCCACAGAACATAGAAGAGGTCCATCACGTTTGTGCACAGCAAGATGCGCGCGAATCGCTTCAGTTCCTTGTTTGTTCGACGAAGAATGAGCCAAAGAAGCAATGAGTTTAGCGAGAAACCCACGGAGCAGACTGCACAATGCACGTACCACAGCTCCACCGGCAGACATCGCGGCTTTGCCATCACAGCATCCGAATGGTTGGGTACGCTGATTCTCACTACACGGCTTTTTTTTTGGTTACGCACTGCTTGCCCACGGTGGTAAGTGTCTAATTGGCGAGACGCTAGCGTAATTCCCCTGGCTGCTTGTGGTGGTCCGATATTATGAACAAACACACGAAAATACACACGAAAGCAGCACTAGAACGGATGCACTTTACTGGCTAACCGCCAGTTATAACGCTGCAAGCTGATGACGTGTAATTTTCGCCAGAGTATTCTTACGTAAATGCCGATTAGGGTATTGCCAGTCCTTCGCAGCAGCTAGACGGTAGGGAAGCAGCTAGACAGTGACATACTGGGCATACGAATATTGTTACTACACTAATACCGGCAGTATTACGAATTCGCAATCTTATTGCAGCGGCGAGCGCAGTCAGGGCAGTCAACTGCTTTCGTCGGTATGTTGTCCGCAAAAAGTCTATATTGGGAAAGTCCCTCGTACGCGAGGGCAGCATGTTAAGAATGAATTAGCTGAAATACATACGGAAGGTAAGTGTCAGCGAAGTTAATGCTTGCCGTCGGCATCCATATTACTTTCGGTAAGAGTCTTGGACATAATAAAATCTTGCGAGCGCCACGCAAAACTTGATGTTAGGTGAGCGAACAATTTAATACGTTTGACGTTACTATGGGCCGACGTGACTAATCTCGATCACATTGGTGGCGCCTTCGTGTTCATATCTGCTGGCGCATCGCTGCTCTCTGGATTCGATGGAACGTCGCACGTTCCATTTGGGTTCGACGATGTCGGATAAGACGCACGCAGGTTCATCCGCCGGAACGAAGCACTCCCAGGCGGCCCTTCTTAACCCAGCGTATTAAGTTCTCGCCGTTTTTCGCATTTTCACTACCTTCGCACTGAACGTACCAGTAAAGTACTGTGGAAGCAAGAGCCCAGAAAGTGGGCAACTGCGACGGTAGTCGCAGCCGGCCGGACTGATGCTGCCGACATCACATCGACATCGATATCTTGCAGAAAGGGTTGAACCGTTGGACCGAAACATACAGATCTTCCCTTAGCGACAAAGTGGGGCGATTAAAATGTACGGCATTTGAATACGGAGTTGGGGATAGGAATTTCTTACACAGTTTATTCCAACGATAGTATCGAGACATCGAATATTTGCTGCAACACCGTTGTCCAATCCGGAACATTAATTTTTGTTCTTTTACGGGAAACGGACATAGAGAAAGTAAAAGTACAGGACACGCGGCGCTGTTTCAAGCTGGCACTTCAAACATGCATGACTTCATCGTAGTGTCCCGTGGGAGAACATTTCGGCTTCGCACCCGTCTTGGTAATACGGGATAGAGTGAGCCAATTGACTGAGCTGATGACTCTTGCTCAAACCTGCGCTCATTTCGTGGCCCGCTGGTTTAATAACGTGAACATCAAGCCTTCGTGTCGCCATGCGATGGATGTTGACAATTTAGGCCGGAAGTGCTAAAAAAATCATCGAAATGTGGTTAAATATAGTGAAGGCTACTGCCGGACAGCGCTGCAACGAGGATGCCTTTCTTTCATCTTGTATGTTTCAAAATTAACACGGACAGCAAGTGCGTTCAGCTCCAAACTTTTTGGAAACATGTCGTCAACGTTTCAGTCTGTCGATACCAGCGCCTTGTGGCGGTCGTCCGTCCATTCGTTTGGACGAAGAATCCGTTCAGCGTAATTGGCTACTTACCGTTCAGTCGTTGTGATCAAGAGCACAAATCTTCGGCAACGTTGCTCACATAAAAGTCCAAGTCGCAAGCAGCTTAGTCGGATTAATGGATTAATGGAACGTCCTGCGCATCAGTGAGACATGCCGCGATTTTTCAACCACGCATTCCTCGCTCACGTAAAGACCGCAGAAATTTGGAATGACCTGGCCAATCGCCCTGCTCACTGTTATTGCTTTGCTCCTTCTTGCCGCTTTTTCGGATCCCATCGATGGTTTGAAATGCTACGCCGGCATTCATAACACAAGGGGCGTGTTACCCGATTCGAGCGAGTGTCCCGCTTCCGCCAAATATTGCTGCGCCGACAACTACCATGGCGTCAATAACGGCCACTATTACGCTGAACGTTATTGCTCGGAAGAAGAGACCATGGTATGCGCGATAGGTGGGGCTAGTGCCAGTTTGTTCGATACGCGAGATCTGGTATAATTCTGACCTGTCCGGGTAACTTGGTGCTGGTACCTGGTTGAGAACCTTGGTGCGGTTCCCCGAGACACTTTTGTGTGATTTTCAGTGTACAGAACTATCGTAAAACAACTAGTAAGCATAATGTAAAGTGGCATGCAATTAATTAAACCATTTTTTCGACATTGCCAGGACCGTAATTTCACGGTCTGCCAATCCTTGCTGCTCTATCCTTCACAGTCAAAAGCAAACTTAGACTGCTTAAAAGGACTAAAAAAGCTAGAAGCGATGCAAAATACCACGAGTAATTGTTGTCATTGGAATAAAAGACATGTTCTTTACCGCCTCCCCAAACCGCCCCCTTTTGGCCATGACCGCCCCCCCCTACCGCCCCCCTAGAAGGGGTCCTCCGCCCCCTTTCGGCAAATTCCATCTGGGACCCCTGATTACGTCCACAACTGTTTCTAGATGGATGGCAGAACTCCGGCTGCTTGCCGGAATATCACTCATCACATTACGCTTGAAAAATGCTGCTGCGAGGGAGACAACTGCAACCACGGTGACACGACGGTGGACTACGTGCTGGCGGGTAGGAGCCGAATTTTGTCTGCCCTATAAAGCGCGATTTTGCAGGAATGCCGCTCTTCGAGCCCACGCGGTGCAACGCGGTTTGGCGACCACCGTTCTGGGACAGCAGTAGCGGTCGTGTTGTCGGCATCGTCTACTCCAACGAGATGTCAAATTTCGGTTACGACAACGGAACGACAATCCGGATAAAATGCCCGCCCAACGACGCCCACAAGCGTTGGAAGGCCGATTTCGATCCGGCAGCAGTTTGCGTGAATGGCAAGTGGATGGCCGCGTCAGAGGCAATCAACTGCGAGTGGTCTTACGTTCCTTAACTGCGTCGATAGCTGTTTGACGAAAAAAAAGATCGACACCCTCTTCGTACAAAGGAAGCAATAAAACTGGCCTGCTGCGGATGTTCTTTAGCGCTATCGTAGGCGTTTGTCGTGGCGCTGTGCTCTTAGCTGCGGGCCAAATTCGGGATCCAGACACCGAAGACATAGAAGAAGTATAAACTACCAGTTAATTAAATAAAAGAGCGTCCAGAAATTATGTGGAATCATAAAACTTGTATTTACCGCACTCCCTCTTCACCTTGTGGACTTTTGTGGACATTGACCTCCCACTCTTGCACGTGCAGTACACATCCTAACATGGCCAGTTTACTGGCTTAGTCCTGTCAGAAAAATGACTTTGTAGCTAGGTCTCGGGGCCATCAGTAAACCAGTAAAATGAATAATTATGAAGCATTTATACTTGAAGGACGTATATGTCCCTTTCAGTGAATGTGCTTTATCACAACAAACGGGGGAAACTTTAGTTGGGGGAAGGTTATGCAAACTTTTAGTCTACATATATCTTGCTGAGTTTGCAGGGTGGGCGGTAGGGGTAGTGGTGGCACGTTTTGAATTTTCACCCAAAACTTCCCCCCCCCCCCCGAATTAACCAAACAGATAGTATCCCTGTCGTCATGGCGCGGGTAGGAACGAATGACTGCGGCCAGCTGAACCGCACTTCGTTTTGAAGCCGACCCCCACCATAGCCATACGGCCAGAGTGACCGGTGTTGCCAGTAACAGAACAAAGGAGATAAGCGCTACCGTTTGCTTCTCGCTGAGGACGTCGTCTCTGAAACACCTTTTTTGTTGCTTCTTAAACAAATTCTGGTCGACTTCTGCTTAGGAAAGACCATGTTTCCGGTCGTAACTGTGAAGCACATTGATCCATCTGACTGTGCGCTTGCTCGTTGAATAAAAAAAATCGAAAAAATCCTCCTTAATGTCCCTGATTCTGGTCACATTTTTATGCAAGTTCATTCGCTGCACAAAAAAAAAGTTTCGTCGTCCGACACCTGGCATGGGTCTCCTAGGCGTCTTCACTCGACGGATACCGGCAGGGGGATCGGTTTAAGACGTGAACCCCAAACACGTCGGAAAGTGTCTTCCCGAAGGGCATCTTCCCCCTCCTGCCGCGCTAGCATGCGGCTCTGCCGGTATCAGGCAGACGGAAGAACGCGATCGCTTATATATCGGGCCGAGGGAGGGCAGCGGCCGGACGCGTAAGGTCCGCTGCGAAGCCAGACGAGCAGAAAACTCCTATCACTAACGCTTGTTTTCCTTCCTTGTACTCGACTGTGACACGAGGCTCTTTGTCTGCCTAAGACGCCCTGCGTTCCATTAGGTCGCGCTTTTCTCCCGCACGATGCGCTGCGATGACGCCTGCCACGCATCTCATTACGAATGGCGTGCAGTCGTCCAGCCGGCTTGCCGAACGTCAGCCGTGAACGGCTAAGTGTGCAAGGTTCAGCATGCGGTTCAAAGTGAATCTTTGTGTTCGCAATCGGTCTTTGTAGCGCGTATCTAATGCGAAGTACTATTCAGTGCGTTCAGTGCGGCTTAAACAACCCTGTGCGGGGGCCCGGGGCTGGGGGCCCGACCCTAGGGTGAGCGGGGGCGGCCCCGGGGCCTAGGTCTGTAAATGACGGGGGCTGGGGCCGGGGCCTGAAGCCCCGGCCCCCAGGGGGCCGGGGGCCGGACCCCTCGGCCCCCGCACAGGGTTGGGCTTAAACCAAGCGCACACCGAACGGAAAAGTCGCTTATGCCCGGTAAAAAATTAGTCATATTTTATATATGCGTGACAATGGCCAAACACGACAAAATAGTAGACTCAGAGAGCCGAGCCGTGTTTCGTCCCGTGCCGTTTAAATCCACCAATTACCAACTTTAGCCTTCAGGTATACCTTCAAGGGATTGGCTTACTTACCGTTCACGGACAACGGTCAGTACGCGTTCTTGAGCCTTCCAATCGGCGCGGAAGACGTGCTTCGGAACCAGTCCAAACTGGTGAAATACGAGGTCAGTCCTTACCGGAAGAGAGCAGCTCAAGCACTGGCATTCATCCGACGGAAGTGGGACGCAATCGAGAAAAAGGGCGATCAGATTTTGGATGCCACTTTGTCAGTCACTAAGCGGAGGCATAACGAGCTTCATCCGACCGTTTAGCTCTACGAGTACTTCCGATCTTTCAAACCGAGTCGGAGGTCGAGAAACGGTTCAAGAAGGACATCATGGGTTCGTTCCTTTCAGCGGGCGGCTTCCGGGCTCTCGTCGCACTGAGGTGCGGCTACGAATTCGTGTGGTACGAACTTGGATATCGTTACTTCCCTGCTGGTTTCGACACTGGGCGGCTACACGCTCGCCACCAAGCAGGACAACAAGTACAAGTACAACTGCGGACAAATCGTCTTTTTTCCTTAGCTGTTTTACTTGGGATTAACTGTTTACGATATACTCTGTGATGGCTCGCTAAGCCCTGTGCCGGTCCCTTCCGCTGTGTTTCGGGGCCTTCCTCTTTTTTTACCAAAGTTTCATGCCATAAAGACGATGGTATTAACTCGGACACAAGATACGCATTACAAACAAATCTTGACTGACGATGACAGAAGGATCAACCGAAAATTCGGCATGTTTTCGAAGAAACTGGCTTCTGACATCACATGCCCTCACTCTCAAAAGCAAGTAGGCCGGTTTGTAGGAGTCCGCAAAAGAAACAGACTGATGCACAAAAGCGCAAATCAACGGGCAACAACTGAAGCTTGGGAAATGGACGTTTCTGAAAAGCTAAAAAAGCAAAAATGTTTACTTAAAATGCACAAGTCACGCTGGCTGAAAAGGGCCCTGATTGTAACGACTAATTTTTGCGAAGTAACGCCATGGTAAGTAGCAACTTACACTTCGATTGGGCAGAGCTCCGGCCGTTCGAGGCGTTTTCCTGCCGCCAGGAATCCAGGTAGTTCAAGAGGATGCTATAGGGGACTGCACCAGCGGAGAAGATTTCGAACATCAGCACGCCATACGATAACGTCCGACTTCGTCGTAAACTCAGCACGTTCGAGCGACTCTGGAGCCATCCACTATCGGCAGTTTTGCATCCGTTTGAGCGGTATAGAGAGCATCGTTTGTGTAGCGACACAAGCCAAAATCGGCTATCTTCAGCATGAGGGACTCCATCACAAGGACATTTCTTGCGGCCAAATCGCGATGGACGAAGCCCTTCGAAGATACGAATACCTGGATGAGCAAGTTAATGCCTTCTTGAGATACGAATGTATGCTTTGAAGACATCGCAACAACGTCTATTTTAGCCTGCTAGAGCACCTCTAAAAGCCTCCAAATAGTTGAGCAAAATGGCGTACTTACTAGCCTTTCCCAGGATAACTCGTTTGGTCACCTGCATTACTTACGTACTCTCCCTTGCTCCCCTGACAGTTTATCATTCCCCGAAATGAGAAAGTAGTTTCCTTGCGTGAACCTATCTACCATTCCATCGCTGATTTGCCAGCAGAAAGAAATAAGGTCGCGTAGTGTGATGCTTGTGTTGAGGAAGAAAACACTGCGCAGATCTTCGCCAATCTGAACTCAACGACTGCCTCCCATTCCACTATAGTCCCTCTTTTCACTAGGTCACTTACGCTTGCGCTACTTCGTTTCGCGTCGCTCATCCTGGCCTTCAAGAAGGCCTACAAGTTCCCGTAGGCACAGTACTCAAGCAGAAGCATTGGCGTAGCTTTGTATGGCGTAACGTATGCGATTAGACTTAGCACGTGTGGATTATCGGCAAGCTGCTTCATAGCCTCGATTTCACGGAGAACATGTCGCCTATGAGGCCATAACGATTATTTAAACAAGATCCAGCTCGCTTACATAGCGTCGGTCTGAAGATGCGCATGTGTAATCTTAACCGCTACGTCGACGAGGGAGTTTCCGGGAATGCTCATGTAACCTGGGGGTTCTCGTGGACTTGTTCGGATCCTTCGTTTCCGCAACGCATCGCTATCCAAGATCCCTTTGTGGACCGACGCAAATTTGCCTGAGCCAAGTCGCACGTCCTTCAGCGTTCCACGTTCTTGGAGTCGATCTCGTATGGGTCTCTCTTCGAAGGGATAGGTAATCAGCGTACTGTTCCCTATGCTATCGGTAGTGACCCTACCTAGTGGATTTCCAAGAGACGCTTGCGTTATGGTCGCTGTCGAATGTTCGGATGCTGTTCTCAGCTCGTCTTAAAGTGCGAATCATTAGTAACGGAAACTTTCGGTATCGATGGTGCATTCGCCTGCTAGACTCGGTTGAAGAAACAAACTAAAGTTGGCATTTGCATCTGTTCGCAGTTGTGCATACACCTGGTTCACAAGCTGACACGCTTGCTTCCTTAGTTAGATTAGTAAGACATGATGTAGGACTTATGTTGTTGAAATCTACCTCGTAAAGTTGTACATGCCGTGAGCCTCTACCAAACCCGTTCACATATCTCAGACGTTTCGACGTACGAGAAACGGACAACCGTTGCAAGCGCAATAACGAATTCCGTACATATCCATTTGCTAAACACCTTCTAGCGGCTACATTCCTTTCCGTCTTGACGTTCGTTAACTCAAAAAATTTCCCTCTGCATGCGGTGTTGCTATGCAATTGCCCTTTCCCAGAACGATCCCGTGAAGGTTCCAGTCACAGTTGTGAACCGGAATGAACTAAGGTTTTGGGTAACAAATCCGTGGTTTCATTCTCTCAGATACCAACAGGGCAATGCAAAATGACAATATTTCCAAATCGAAGGGAGCTCGGCCATGTTAGAGTGATTCTCGATGCAAAAGCTCCAAAAGCGATCGGACGCAAACGACACGAACAACATTTTTAGCGGGAGTACCATGATTAAAGGCAAAAAATTGGACTAAAATTTCGCGGAGTTGAGTT
>JNEY01000329.1:81971-94828 GCA_020875895.1 Aphelenchus avenae
ATGTTCTACGTGTGCCAACTAAACCGACGGCATAAAATGTTTGTCGCTAAGCCTGAGTAACAAGGAAAACAGGCTAGGCTATGCATAGACTGGTTAAAATTTCTAAGCATGCAGTACACTGTGTTTATTAAATTCCTTTTGCTTCAGCGTATCCCGTGCTCGAGAAATTGGACAAATAGAAAACGAATTTCCAGATCAGTTAGGTTATTCTTCCGCCGTCCACGCCTAGGATGTTCCTTATTGCGCAAGTTTAAGAGCGCAAATAGAGGGTTTCGGAAGTTCACGATGATACTAAAGCTCTGGCGGGGGGATACGTGAGACATGCGGTACCGGAGGGATGATGTATTCAGGTGTGCACGGGGCGAGGGGCGATACGGAATCTTTAGCCAGGCGAATGCTGACTTGCAAGAACCTACCACTTGCAGCGTAGCGACTGTACATGTAAATATCAGGTCGAGTGCGCAGCTGCACAGTATGACGCGTCGGTAAAGCTTGAGTTCTGGTGGTGTATAGTGTAAGATGAGGTACATAAGCAGAGTGTTAGCTGCTGTACCTACGAGAATATCGGGCGGTGATCATTGGCATCCGCACTTAGCGATAAAACCACGCTAGAAAAGCCTTCGTTCTTCTTTCTCGATTCTTCGTCGAGAATCTTCGAAGGCTGGCTCAAAGTGGCAGCGCACCATGTTCCCGACATCTTCGGGTCGAAAATGGAAGTGAGCTAGTAAAACTTTCAGGCTCTGTTGTCTACGTTACCTAACGTAGGTAGTGGAAAGAATGTTTGCACATCTGGTCTTCCATTCGTTCTAACCGAACAACTGGAAAGTCTTGCCCGGAAAGCGTTACGTCGACTGGAGCAGTCGTAAGTAGACTTGGCGGCAACCACTGCCGCGACTCCATTCCGTGCTGGCCCTTCCGTGCCGAGGCGTGACGTGTGCCAGCACGGAACGGAAATTAGCCCTACCGGGCCCGGGTCGGCGCCGTATCGACGGCACCACAACGTTCTCTGAGAACGGAAAAGGGCACCGAAAGGAGCACGGCTTGGCTGGGCCCGCGAAGTCTACTAATAAGTAGAAACCGTAGATCAGGACGTCGTTCGGTCCATCATTGGTCTTGGCCATGATTACCAAATCCTCGTTGGCCGGGCTTCGGCTTTATTTACGCCTCCAACTCGCTTCGAGAAGCCTTCGGCTTACCCATTTCGCTGATCTGCAAGGTAGTCGGATGCCACATTTTTTCGGCGTGAGCGACTACTCCTAGCTTCAGCAAATGCCAAGGGCGGTGATACGCTGATGTGTCTTCAACCTCACCCTTACAACTTGACTCACGGCGCTCTGTCGAAAAGGAACGATGGTTCCCCTACAGAGCTGTCCAGGGGCTCGCGTTCGACGTGGTCCGTCCCAAATATTCTTGCCCCCCCCCTCTCCCGCCCCGTACTCCTCCGTTAGGAAATTACACCCTGGGCGGCTAGAACGGAATTTATTTTTTTTAAATCCCGTTTCAGGTACGTAGCGAAAATTTGCTCCGGCGGCGCCTAGCGGGGCCATTTTATCTGGTTCTTGTTAGGCGATCGTGCCCCTTCCCTCGGAAAAAATACCGTCTGTTTTTGCGTTTCGCCTTACCCGTTGGAAAAACTTATAGGTTGGCGCAAGCACCTTGATTTCCTACAGATTTAGTGAAAAGTAAAAGCTTGCCAATCGTAAATTTCCATAGCGTCAAATGCTCTGAATTTATCGCTAGTATATTTTGCCAGCCGCCATGGTCGGTCGCAAAATTTGACCCAGAAAACCGACTGAGTGATTCGAAATTCATAATTCGTCACAGCCTTCATCTGTCCGTCAAATATGATTCAGTCAGTAGCAATCTCGTTGACGACTGCGCATATGGATGCCAGAAAACAGAAGATTAACGCTTATACGTTGTCCTCGTAGACTAGCTGCTAAGCAGTGGTTAAGTTTTTATTCCTAGTTTTGTAGTAGCGATTGCCGGCTTCGGAATTAGGCAACGGTGTGGCACAAACAGTAACGCTAGGTTGAGCGGTGTACCGTTTACCTAGATAGTTTGCTAACAGTTCTACTAGGACTGCGTGTTAGGCGACCGGGTCAGCAAAGCTGATCGTCTTATTGGCGTAGTCGAGATGAACGCATCGCTTCGGGAGGAACTGCGTGCCGATCACCAGGTCGCCCTCTGCGAGCAGAAGGGCGCATTTTGGACCCGCTTCGGTGGACTAAACAACGGCAGTGTTCCTCTTATCAACAGGTCCTTGGACCCGACTGTCCATGCAAAAAAGTGTAGTCTGTAGGGCCTCAATGGAGGTTTTTTTTTGGTTTAAAACAGGCACAGAACTAAAAAAATCCTATTTTTCTCACTAAAAGACCAAAACATGCCCGGTGTAGGCGACATAGGTAAGCGAAACTCTAAAATATTTTCCTCGGACGGCGGATGGGCTTCCCTCAGCATGACGTCATACTCATCTTGAGCCGATCCGTAAAGCTCTGTTGCTCTTTGTCATACTACACATACAACCCGGCCCCAACGGCACCTGAGCGCTTACCACGTTGACGACGAAGTCCTTCACCGGCACTGTGTAGTCGATGGAGAAGCCGAGCCCGATGACTAGACGAATTCCGGGAAACACGTCGACCTTCGCGCAATCGACGGTGTAGAGATGTAGTTGGTCGTCATACTCGGCGCCGAACGGCTTCACGGCCCAATAGAGGACCCACGACGGCATTTGAAGAAACGGAGACGCCGTCGAGATTTGGGCGCTGCCGCGGTCCGTCCCAACCCACTTTGAGCCGACGTACAAGCTGGAAAATATGCAATGCCTGCCCCAAGTATTCTCACAGGTCGTACGCTTTGAAGGGAATATTCCATGTCGCGGGATCGGCGTACTGAATAGTGGCCCATTTGTTATTACAATTCTGTGTGTCCCGTCCGCCGAATGTGATCTGGCCGACCGTCGAAGCGGTGTCGCGCTTCCTAGGAACACTTAGTAGTTGTGCGAAAATGTACCTCCTCTTATAGCTGTACCGGAGAAGCGGCTATATACAGTCGAAACGGGTAACGCCCCGACCCATGGCGCGGTGGCCATGGGGCAGCCCGTTATTCCTCCTTCTTCCTTACTTGATGACAGTCAAGACAAACGTTGTGTCATAATGGTACATTTTCAAGGGTATAAGAAAGGCTGATAAGCCGAAGACCCCCCCCCCCGCCAAATCGCTTAAATCACAATATTAAGTCGTGATTAAGATGCACACTTAAAATAAAAGACAACGTCATATCCTGCAGGGTTCTTCGTCATCATTGAAAATTTTTTCAAAACATTGAAAATTGCAAAAATAGCTAAACTTTTGCCTGAAAATTCGGTTCCTTTTAAAAAAAAAAACGGGCACAGAAAACGGCCCTTGATCCCCTTGACGCCAGTCGACCCGTGAATAATGTGTTAAAAAGAGAAGGCCGTTAAAAACGAAACGGGTGACTGCCGCTAATTCGATGAAAGACGGCGTTCCAGCCATTTCTGGCTCTCTCATCTTTGCGCTGCTTAAAATGGCCGAGCCGAAAATTCCAGGCTTTCATTGCTCGTCTGCATGCTTGCGATAAACGCACCCGTTCAGCCAGAGCGATATCTCTTTGGCGCCGCCAAGTGCCTTGAAAAGAGAGCTGACAGCAGAGCCATCTTCCAATCCCAGAGGGAAAATACCGTCGCTTTGCCAGCGCGGATTCAACGGGCTGTCCGTACCGTTGGCTAGAAGGAACGAGACGTTCTTGACGGAAAACGAGTTGAACTATAAGAAGATTTGTCGTACAAGGCGTGAGCTCGGGCGACTACCGAAAAAGTGTCCTTGACATCGTAGCTGACGAACGCGTTGGGTAGACTGCTGTCCGAGCGACATCCGGGCTACGTTGGATCAGAATTTAAACTTATACTCTCTTTTTAACTCACTGCAACGTACGGAAGGTCAGGGAAAAACCAGTCCCAGTAATATCGAGTTTCTTGGAACGAGGAATTCTATGAATTCTAGCATCACAGCGGTAGAAACTGCACCAAGTAGCTAAAGGTATTGATAAGGTAAGGGAGTGTCCAGAAGATACGTCCACATGAAGTGGCGGTATGGGGGGGGGGGTGACGTTAGCCTTGACGTCCGTCGAAAGCCGTGCTCTTGGCCCTCCATTAGGCGCCGGCAGAACAAATTTTCACTGCGTACCTTTAATGTTCTTCTAAAATACCGTTAGTGTCGCTTGCGACGGACTTTTCTTGTTGAATTTCGGTCATGGGGGGAGGGGGGTTCATTAGAAAAATTGTTGTATTCGTACTAGCACTGAAAACGACTCTCACTTATGTTTTGTTGGGCCAAAACTCATTTCTGCGCAAACTATAGAGACAGGATGCCCGTAGTGGCAGCGAACTACTTACAACACGTGTGGAAGGGTCAGCGTTGACTAGGACGTACGCATCCACCGACACAATGAGCTTGATATCGCCTTTGTACTTCACTAACGAGAGAACAAAGGACGTGGCGTGCGCAGCGAATAAAATGGCCAGAAAGATTTTGCCTTTCCATATCTGAAGAACTTCGCGCTTCACGGGTACGTTTATGCATTTGTCAATTTACCCATAGCCACTCGTCGTTAAGTGTTATGACGGTAAAGCGATTAGCAGCGATAATCGTATGCGAAAAGCATTCCATAAAGGAAAAGAAGGACGCGGCAAAGAAAATCGATGATCCCACGATGCGTGCATCGAACCACTCAGGCGGCAGTAGCTTGCATCGAAGTATTCGAGGAAGAAAAGAACACTGGAAGGCAATGTAGGTAACAGTCGCGGCCATTTACATGCAAAGGGCTCTAGTGTTTTTAATCCGTCAGGATTGGAAACATATATTTTTGCGGTTCTCTTACAAAAAGATAGCTGAATATATCCATGGTGCTCTGCATGATATAGACGCTGAAGAACGCTGTTCGAAAGTAATCATTCTGTCGGCGCCTCTCGCTTAGAACTACAGCCATTACGGCAAGATGGAAAGCCAGCAGTCCGAATTCCACAATAAAACACAACGCGTCCAGCGACGAAATCATACCACTAGATAGCTATCTGCGAAATTAACTTAATTTCACCTTGAGTTATGCCGAAGACATCACCGACTGAGGTAAGCCTCAAGCGCTTTCCGACTTTCCGGGACAATTATGTGCGTTCTAGTGACGCCTTCTTTAGCAGCGATGCAGCGCTTCATCGACGCGGAAGGAAAGCAGCGGGGTACTTTTGGACGTATAAGTTGCGGCTTATGACAAGTCTGCACTTACAAATTTTAGCGGCTCGTTGGGGGACGTTGTCGCATCGACGGGGCATTACATGCGTACTTACCGGCTACACTAGCTAAGTGGGGTGAAGTCCTCATTAGCGCCTAGATGAAAAAGTCATCTTTTATTGTTTTAGATGTACAGTCTAGCGGAAATCCTAGTAATCCGATAAGCCCTCTCCCAATAGGGGGGGGGGGACATAACGCCGGTTCGAAACTTTGTGTCGATTCCTCCAGCGCTTTAGTTAACAGTATCAAGACGGGCCCCGTGATCGTCGCGCAATTTACGGGTAATCCCGAACATTCATTTCATTACTTGATGCGACTATCACTATGCCGATCCATCCGGTCAAGTATAACGTACCGATCGAAAAAAGCAAGTATGACTGCGTCAAACGCTTTTAGCATAAATGACTTTCTTCCGGATTCTCCAGGGCCTAAGCCTTTTGGTAAACTGTGCGACTTGAAAAAATCTGACGCTTAAAAACGTATGCTTCCTAGCGGTCAAAGGCCCAATGATGTGCCCTTAAGAGGCATTCAGGATTAAGTAAACTTAAAGCAGGCGTCGTTTCCCCTTTGCAGTTTGTTTAGCTGCGTGCCTCGACGTCTGGACAAAATGAGGCAAACTACGAAGCGCATGCTAACTTTTGTGCAGATACTGAACAATAGAGCAGCCGCGTGAGAAATGGCAGCTTTTTCAATGCGTTGGAAATTCCGAGCACTTTAAGGACATCATGTTTGTTTTGCATGTGGCTAAGCGGTAATAAAAGCAGCTCAGTTGTTTTCAGAGACAGAGTAACCACTGATGCCTTCGATGACGATTCTCTGCTTGTTGTCGCTGCTTTTCGTTCCCGTAATGTTTGCCCAAGCGAACGATAATAAGGCCGCTTATGATGCGTTTCTCAGCACGTATCCACGTGTCGTACAATTCGACGAAATACGGGCGACGCTTCGGTATCCTCACGGCCAATCTGAAGCGGATCGAGGCCCACGAACTGGCGGTCGCGAAAAGCGTTGGTATCAACCGCTTCGCTGACAAGGAGCCGGGTGAGTTCAAGAAGGTGCAAACTGGACTGCTTTGCCAAACTAGCAACTGGGCTTTTCGCAATTCCTAATGCCACTCGAGCTTCCGCAAAAGCTCCCGATGAAGAACCACACAGCGCGCATTGATGTCCGAGCGGTACTAGCATCAAGAGTCAGTCAATCCCACTCTCGTTCGACTACCGTGCCTACAGATGGACGACGCCAATAAGAGATCAAGATATGCCGCCAGTGTATACATTTTTCCGCTTCTTTCTGTTCCGTTCTTAAACGATCCGCTCGACTCGCCCGCTTCGCTTCGATACGTTCTGGACCGATCTTTCAAAGCAATGAGTAGTTTTTATCGAATGCCTCTTGTTTTATGCTTAAATCAAGGGAAGGCGTACGGCTACACACATACGTGTAGCATACGTGTACGACATACGATGGGAAAAGCATGATTTCGAGTGGAAATACGCGCAGCTAGGCACCGGCTGCCGAATGAAAAATAGGTTTGACGATTTTCTAATCGATTTTGCTGCATCCGGCCTGTTTTTACTCCTTTACGCGTAGAAAAGTTTTTCTCAAAATTCTTTCCCGTTCCGTTCTGCTTCAGATCCAGCTCTACCCATTGCCTTCTCGTTATTCGCCCAACCTCGTACAGACTGGAGAAGTCTGTAGGGCAATGCAGTTCTTGCTGGGCCTTCGCTGCGGTCGCCCGTCTCCACAGCATCTGGCGTCGATACTACTACCTCGACAAGAACTTCTCGGAGCAGTTGTTGGTCGAATGTTTTTGAAGACTATTCGTGAAAACTACCGACCTGCTTTCAGCTTACGCCGCTACTCTCCTGGCGTCAGGCGCACAAGTAGTGCGTTGCCCATGGCGGTACACTAGCCTCCATCAAAACAGCCGCTGAAACTGCATTCTTAGCGAGTTAGTTCATGCTGACATTTTGGTTCCAGGATGAGATTCTGCACTCACGATTCTCGTTCAGGTTTTGCTTCGCAGCAAACACTCTACGTGTACGTGGCGCTGGCCGCGGATACCAGCTGGCGCTGGGGTGGGCGGAGGGAGCCCCGCTTACCTACACCAACTGGGGCGCTGGACAGCCGGACAACTACGGCGGTAACTAGTACTGTGCCGGTGTGGTCACGAAGACCACTGGGCCCTACACTGCCGGACAGTGGGACGATGCGAACTGCGATACGGCATTCACGGGCATGTGTCACATGCGCGTTATTGCATGAAAGTGCATGAAAATGCCGCACCATTCTGAAAAACGTCACGGGACGTTTTGTTGATCAACGGCTTTTTTCGGCGCCATGCCGTTTTTTCAGTACTACAAAACGGTATGGACTAGCGGCCCAGCAGGACGGGAGGGGGTGGTGCCGTAGTGTAACGAAAACAATGAAGGCGAGCTGCACCGGTGTCCGCTCCTTGGTCCGGCTTTCTCACAATTGGCGGGAAGAGCACTAGAAACTGCTCGCAATGGACGTCTATTCCCTGGGCCACTGGAACGTTGGCCCAGAAAATGCACTTTTGCCGTACGGAAGCGAACTCTATGTGTTGACCGACTAAATATGAGGATCTTGGTGACTTTTCCGCATAATGTAGCTAGCTCCTATCGGAGGCGCATTTTAATAGATCTGCTGTCAGGCATATCAGATTGTTAGAAACAAGCAAAGCTCGGTTGTGAGTTCTCTTGCGCTCTCTGGCTTAGCGGATCGAACAATGGTACGTAACTGTGTTGCGAAACATAGATCTCCTGGGCTAAGGAGGGGGCATAAGCACGCAGCAGTCGCTTATCCAATTCCGTTAACTTCAAGATGGAGCTGAACGCTGCAACGGTAACACTGCATTGCTTCCATGAGATTCGAAGAACGAGCAGAATTCGTAAAAGATTCGTCTCAGCGTCTTGCTAAAGACCTCGTAGCACAAAAATCAATTGTCGATTGCAGTCGCTCGAGTATGGACCTATCTGACTGGCGGATGCGAAGAAAGGCGACACTAAGCTGGTTGGTATCAATGAGATGATGAAGAATGTGGCAAGCAGGGACTGAGCGCAGAGACCGAGCATCGCGTAAACTGAAATTCAATGGACATTAACAGGGCTTTGCACTCGTTCGAGTTTTCGTTTTCGTTTTCGTTCGTTTTCTCGTTTTCGTCGTACGAAAACGAAAACGAAAACGAGAAGTTCCATTTTGGGGAAGCGAGAACGAAAACGAAAACGTGGAATTTATTTTGCCCGGACGAAAACGAAAACGAACGATTTCATTTCGGCGAACGAAAATAAACGAAAAGGTGACTGAAACAGGCCAAAATGCGTATTTTGACTGATTTTGTACAGTTTTCGTCTTCGTTTTCGTTTTCGTTCTCGTTTTCGTCCGACGAAATCGAAAACGAAAACGAGTAGTACAATTTTCGTCGAACGAAAACGAAAACGAAAACGAGGTCCCTCATTTTCGTCGAACGAAAACGAAAACGAATATTTTGCAAAATGCAAAGCCCTGGACATTAAAAGTTTCTCATTGCGCAACATGCCCAATAAGCTGAAGTCATCCAGTAATTTTCTTTTGATGAGGATGCTCATCCGTTTGTAGGTAGCGAACGTCCATAGCTCCAGCACGACGCTAATGATGCAAGTGCTTAGCATAACCGAGGTCGACACTGCACCAAGCAGCTAAAGGTACTAGTAAGCAAAGCGCCATGCTAGGGCACATTTAGATTTTTGGGCCACATGTGTTCATTTGGGCGTCCGTAGTCGTAATAAATTGCTTACAACTCTTGTGGAAGCATCGACATTGACCAGGACGTGCGCATCCGCCGACACAATGAGCTTAATATCGCCTTCGAATTTTACTAACGAGAGAAGGAATGAGGCCGCGTAGGAAGCGAACACAATCGCAGTGAAGGTTTTACCTTTCCATATCTGGGAAACGACGTCTTGGAGACGTACTATGCTTCTGTCAACTTACCCATAGCCACTCGTCGTTAAGGACGAGTGGCTATCGAGAGGCTGCACTTCCCTTACTGTGTACATTTTTAAGTTAAGGGGCCAGACTGTCAGTGTTAGAGCAGGTATTTTACGGTTTGCTTACCAAAAGATAGCTACCTATATCAATGATACTTTGCATGATGTAGACGCAGAAAAACGCTGTCCGAAAATACTCGTTTCGTCGCCGCCTTTCGTTGAGAACTAGCCATCACGGTAAGGTGGAAACCCAGTAGAAGGAATTCCACAAGAAAGCACAACGCATCCGGCGCTGATATCATACCACTAGAGCAGTTGCCTCACAAAAAGGCCTAGTCTCGAGAGTGTCTTCCTTATTCCCAGACAATGCGCTCTAGCCTTAAGCGTCATGCAGCGCACGAAAAGCTTGTAGGCTGCTTCGTCGACGCAGAAAACAGCAGAATGATACATTTGAACTTATGACGACATGTTTGCACTTACAAATTTAGCGACTCGGATGACGGTGTCGCATCGCCGACCATTATACACATTCATGGCCGGCTACACTCTCTAAGTGGGGTGGGGTAGGAGGCGCGATTTCACAAACAAAACCGTGTCGTCGGCAACGAAAGCCACTTGACAGAAGGGCTATGGCGCATGAAAGTGGATTCTGCAGAACGTGATCCCTTCGAGGCTATCATGAACGACACCAAGGGAATAGTGGCCCCGCGTGTCACTCTGGCTGGAACCTTGGTGTTCTACGACAATTGGCCGTAGGGTCCGAGAAGTTTATGTCAACTTTGATACTTCCTTTGTAGGCAAAAAATGCCCTACTGAAATACGCCGGAGACCCACCCGAGGGTGGAACGCAGACAAGACGCTCTAGTGCCACATTTCCGGTCACCATTTCATAGGCTCTGGCTTTGGCAGCCAGGGGTTTTTTGGCGCTCTAGTGATCACGGAAGTTCGACGTTCACTGCCTTGCAGCGCAGAACGATTTTTTTTGGAATTCGCACTTCCATATAAAAGATCCTTAAGATTCGGAATGAATCTAGTCCCTTCAGGCACACTCTTGGGAAACGTCAGGCGAGCCAATTCCTATGATTACGCGCCTTTTAGCAGGCAAATATTGATAAACTAGGTTCCACCATATTCACCAAGGCAATCAACGTTGACTTTACGCTGATTACGGATAGATACAAACCGACGATTTTGACACCATCGTGGGAACACTCAGTGCGGAGTACGACTTTCGATCCGACGTGCACACTGGCAGCAGCGACGCCGTCGACGGCTTGCCGGACCTCGTAATTACGATAACTGTTACTGAATTCCGGGTACCAGACAGCGACTATGCTCGAACGGAGCGCGTGAAACGCCACTGGTTATACATTAAGTAATTGACCATCTGTGCCGTCGCTGCGCTCTTCTGATAGAATTATCAGTTGACCCGGACGCGTGGATTACTGGCACCACCTTTTTGTGCAGAGACTGTCTTGCATTCGATTTCAAATCCGTTAAAGTCGGCTTTGTCAAAGCCGCTAAAACACCATTAGTTCTGCTTATTCATGGCATTGAATTCTAAAAAAGTGCGGGACTTCGATAATGAGTTTATACGCTGACCAGGGGCTGGCGACTGTAATTTCCGATCTAGTAACGGATCGTCTCAGACCTCTATCAGTCGCATGGATTTTCCATGATCGCACATTTGCAACCAAATCAAAGTACCTACGGTCCTAATTACCGGACCGTGACCAATCGCTAACGTAAAAGCGCATTACTAATCGAACTGACCCAACAATACAACGCAAAATATGCAACTTTCTGCAAGGCATCAGCCCTCTTGTCTTTGGAGCTCTTGCAGCCACGAGTTTGGTGGAGGCGATGTAATGGTGGCCGACCGCTACCGAATTTCGCCGTGCGTCGACCTCAACTCAACAAAATTACAGCATCTCTGACGCGATTACCAAAGAAAGAGTAGAATTCGTAGAAGCTTCGACGCAAAGTTTTGTTTTGGCTCCAAATGGCTGTAACTTTGAGGTCAGATTGGATAAAGACCGCGGTAGCAGAAAATCAGAACTGCAAATCGCACTTAGTCATAATCGTCAAATGCTTCGTCTGTTTATTCTCCGAGACGTGGTCGCAGATAGATGAGGATAAAAGGGTTAAATACGAAACCGCACAATATTCTCAGATCACATGTGATGCTTCTTGACGTGGGCCGTTAGATCCTTGTCGCGGACAAAGGCCCGTCCACAAGTGGCGCACGCAACCGTCGGGCTGCCGCTCTCGTGCACCTTCCGCTTGTGGAGGGTTCGCTCGTACGATTGAGCGAACGTCGCGGTGCACTCGTCACACTTGAAGCTGTGGCGGCTGCGATCGTGGATGCTCTCGTGAATACCGAGGCTTGCCTAGAGAGCAAAGATTTAGGGCTGAATGTGTCGGTTACCAGTTGAGTTCGAAAAGTCAACTGAATTCCAGATGAATCGGGCTAATTTCCCTGGGGTCAGTAACATATCTCTTTCTCTAGGGTCAGACAGTCATTCTCGGGCTTTAGCATAATGCAGAATTAAAAATTAGAACGTGATGGATCGCAGAGGACGGAAGGGTGTCAGAAACCGGCCTAGATTCACAAAGAAACTCATAACGTACCCGGAATGCGAACCGACGCCCACAGTGGCCACACGCATACGGCTTGGCGATGCGCTTGTGACGCATGTGGAATTTGAGATGAAGCTCCTTGAAGAACGCAGAGTCACAGTCGCCGACAGTGCACTTGAACGGCCGCTCGCTACGGTGCGTCGTCGAGTGCTCCTTCAGGTAGTATCGAAGCGTGTACGCCTTGCCACAGCGGCGGCATTTGAACGGCCGCGCGCCAGTGTGGATGAGCTGGTGGCGCTTGAGATTGCATTTCAGCGTGAAGGACATGCCGCAGCTGGCACAAGCATAGGGACGCGGGCGGGGAAGAGCTCTGAGTGCGTCCTCCACGATGTCGTCGTCCGGTTCATCGCCTGCAGATCGCTCCGCTTCGTCGCGGCCGGCCTCCATGTACTCGCGCAGGGCTTGGTAAGCTTGGATAACCGCCTAAAGCCGTGGGCTCTACTTTGTAACGTGACTAGTATCGTCACTGGCGGGTAACATGGAATTTTATTGTCATTTAATCAAGCCAGTTTACAGTTATCAAAATGCATTTTACCCTGTTCACATACGGTTTAAATTTTTTATACGTTAAACTACTTAAAAATTCTAATTTTTATCCTTTGGCCGTAAGAGTCAATCTCGCATTTGCCCCTCGCGTTCACACAGGCGACTCGGCTGCGCTTGAGAAGATTAACAGAAGGGGAGGGCTAATAGATATGATAAGAATTTTTTTGAGTAAATTCGGTACCTGCGCCATTTCCTTGGACCCGCCCTTGTCCTGATGGCAACGACGCACGGCAGCGTGGTAGGCCTTCTTGAGTCCTTCACGCGTGACGTCGGCGCCCACTTCCAGAATGTCGGCGTAGTGCTTCAGCTCTTCGTCGGTGAGGACATCGTGCTCGTCACCGTCGTCGTCGTCGTCCTCGCTATATGCCGATTCCTGCGC
>JNEY01000329.1:124043-134261 GCA_020875895.1 Aphelenchus avenae
ATGGACCACGCCAGGTAGGAGGCCTTGTTGCCGTCGAGGAGCTGGAACCACTTGTTCGTCTCGTCGGGGAAGATCTGGCCGTCGGAGCCGCCGTCGGCGTTCGAGATGCCGTACTCGGAGATGAAGACCGGGATCTTCGCGGCGGCGTTGCTGTACGCGCTGCGGGCAGAGTCTCTGTGCGAGCCGGAGTAGAAGTGCTGCACGTACATCACGTTCGTAAGGCCTAAAGGAAGTCAAGAAGTCACCAATATACGGTCCCAAACGGATGAGTCCTTGACCCAGAACATACCGGTAAGTGGGGAATTGCTGGCGTCGATGATTCCGGACTCTCCGGACCAGGCAGGCGTTCCGAGGAGAGCGACGTTCTTGGCGTCGATCTTGCGGATCGCGTTCACGACGTCGGTGTGGTACGGCTTCAGGTCGTTCTGCCAGCTGATCTGGAGCGGCTCGTTGAAGGTCTCGTAGAGCACGTGCGGGTACTTGCCGTAGTCGGTGGCCATTTGCTGGAAGAAGGCGATCGCGTCCGCCTTGTGCTGGTGCGCGTTGTGGTCGTGCCAGTCGATGATCACGTATATGCCGCGCTCGATGGCCGCCTCCACGACGGTGCGCACCTTCTGGAGCTCGTTCTTGTCGTGCAGGTAGCCGGTACCGCCCTCGCTGACGCCCATCGCCGCGCGCACCACATTCGAGCCCCACTGGCAGGCGAGCGCGTTCACGGTGTCCCGGTTGAAGTACTGGCCCATCCACTGCGACCAAAACAGCGACATGCCGATCAGCTGCACTGGATTGCCGTCCTTCCCGACAAGCTTCGTGCCCTTCACGGACAGTTGCCCGTACGGCGGATCCTTCGGGGTCAGCGCGTTTGCGCCGAGCACGACGAGGGCGATGAGGATGATGGCTCGAGTCATTGCTGCGATTGGAGCCGAATGAATGATGTTTCTGCTGGGGAATGCAGGGCTTAAGTATGCGTACCTATGGCCTAGCCGTGGAGACTTCCGCATTGCAGACCCCAACACTCGTGTTTGCTTAGCTGGCAATTCACTCGACAGAGAGGACAGTTTCGCACAAAACTGCCGGCCTAGGTGGATTTTGTCGACGTGGCATCTATCGGCTATTGTTCTTCCGAATACGCATCCTCGATCGGTCACGATCTGCGACACAAGCGTCGGAGGTCACGTCGACGGCTCACGATCTTCCATTGTTAATGGGGCCGCTTCCGGCCAAACCACGGTTTGCCAAAATTGGATATAGACGGCGAATTGTGCAAACACAAATGTGGAACGCTTGATCGCTAGGGCTATCATCTGACTGTGGTTTACACTGTGGTAGCACTTGACGGACTGTCGTAATATACACTAGAAATTGCATCACGGTTGAACAGTTAAATGCCAAGATTCACTATTTGGGTGTCTAACTGCATGAGACTTGTTAGCCTGTGTGTACGCTGTTGCATGCGTAGAACCTAAAGCTCGATTGTAACCGAAAAAATTCCAGTTTCGTTATTGACTGCCAGAAAAAATGATAAAAATTTAACATATCAGCATGCCATGCTACGAGCATGCATGCGTGGTCTTACGCATGCCAAGCTATACCGCAGCATGCGTTCCAAGCGGTACTTTGTGCAGAACAGTGCAATCGTAAAAAAATCGAAGGTGGAAATGCTCAGATTGGTGGCAAATATGAAAAAAACGGGTAACTTCGTACATATAAGACGTATACCTAGGTACTTAGCAAACCCTTTAAGGAGGCTGTCTGCACCGACAGTTATGAACCGTCTAGCATGTTGGACATGCTGGTAAATTTTATAAAGTGTTGAGATGGTTTGTCAAATTAAAATTAGTTCTAAAAATGGCTCGTATTTATGACTTTTGAATCGACTAATAGATGCCAAAGACGATGCCACGTCAGCAACGGACTGGAATCGCTGTCGCTGATCGCATGAAGGAAGGCATATTGTCGTCTGACGCCTCAAACTCGCATGCCTCAGCACTTGAACGTACGACACTTTTAGTCGCGATTGTCACTAACATGTGTATCGTGCCAATGCTCCAGGGACTGCTTTCTCGACACTAACTGCTCCAGCTAACTGACAATTATATCGGGCAGCCAAGGCAAAATGTAGACTAATATGGGAGTAGAGTTTTAGCTGCCGCACTAAACTTTTTTTGCTGGTAATTGTCCGTTCGGGGAAAAGTGCTTACTCGAAGGGCATTCTGGTATCATGCAGCATAACCTGTCTGTCATATGGTGTGTTCGTTAGAATAGTCCGCACAGCTCCGAGCTCGTCCTGCTAGTGCGCCTCTACTAAAAATGGAGAGCCGTCGACTGCAGCAACTGCTCTTTTTTGCATGTTTCGACATTCCGGCGTTCTCATTTCACGTGAGCATGTTGGTATTCGTCCTACAACAAATGAAGGTCAAACCAAAGATGTACTTCCAAGGATTTTACATACTCTATGCGGCAGTGTCTACTACGTGATATCTGTAAGAAGATGAGCTAGCCATCGCTCCCAGCATAACTTCTCTTCTGACAAGGAACATTAGACAGTTTTGCAGAAAAGCAAGGTTTAAGCGATTATTTTAACGCTTACAAGCCCCTACTTACTAGCCTCGATTGCCTGACACACAAGCAGCAATGCTAGCGGAGTTGTAAAAAAATTATTTAGTGGTCATAATTGATTGGTCGGAAGTCTGACGTTCATTTTTGAAAGCACTCTTCGGTCGCGCATGGAGCACGTGGAGCGCGCTTCATTTTGAACGCTCCTCATTGCATGCCCCCATCATGCAGCAGCGCTTCGAACGCATGATGTGATGCCATTGAGTATGTATGTTTACAAACCTGTGTACTGACAGCACGCGACCTTTGAATAAAAAATCCCCTGGCTACCTTGTGACAACATTTATCGAAGTTCTGCCGCACTTAATAATCCAAGAAGCCCCTCACCCATTCAGAGGCGAGCGCATGTTAATTCGAAGCATTTGGCCAAGGTCATGCCACCACCTCAGTTTATAGTGATTAAGAACAAAAACGCACATGGCGATCACAGCTAATTCCGAGTGCACGTTCAGACCGCCATCACGATTCGCCCAGGCGTGGTCGGCTTCTTCGTCGATCAGTACTTGGCATGGAGCTTCGGCGAGAAGTTCTTCAACGAAAGTCAGAACTACTGCGCATGGTTCCAGGTCACCGCACATACCGTCATCGCTTTCAACCGTTTCGCGGGCTTTTGCTTATCCGAAAAGTACGATCGTCTTTGGCTCGGGAGGCCTATTATCGTAATTTTGATCCTTCTCACACTTTCCCCCATCCCAGGGCTGTGCACATGCATTACGGCATCCGCTCACTACGAAGTGTTCAGCAATGGCAAATTTATGGCTGTGTACGACGACAAACGAGTTGATGAGGTGAGGCGAAGCTTAAAACCTAGCGTTTATAATCCTTGTTTTGGGCGACGAAAATCGTTACAATTTGCTACTATATCCCACAATCGGCACTCGCTTTCTTCTTCAACATGCGCACATTTCTGAAGTATAAACAACTGCGCAAAATGGGCTCGCATTCTACGGCATCCGGAAGAAGAAAATCGCACCGGCACCATCGACACCGGCTGGTGCATAGGATGGCAATGCGGATGCAGCTAAAGTGGTCTAACATGTGATTGACGGTCGTATCATTAGCACCAATACACCTCCGTAGCACAATATCTTCGACTATAAAAGTTTCCGTCTGCACTACTTTCTGCCATAAAAATGCGCTATCCGTATTGCCTTTGTCTGATAGTGACATACATGGTTGTGTGAGTTCATGGCTGGAACTCGGCTAAAAACTTAGCGCTACGATGATTCGACTTTTCTTTCGTCGAGGTCTCTGTTGTTCACGGGGTCCCGGAATAGCGATCGCACGGGGACCAGCTACGTTCACGCAATAGCTAGCCGTCATTCCATTAGACGGCAATGAACTGGGTGCTTCGTCAGGCCAAACACATGAAACGCATTTGTTTTCGTGATAAAAATAATTCGTCGAGTCGGATGAGGTCAATAAAGCGGAAACAATAACGATCTCGAGACATATTCATCTAGATCTCTTTTGTTTTCACTCATCGGGACGTCGGGAATGAGGCGCGCTTAGCGCCTGTTCAAACATGCCGAGCCAAAATTGATGACAATTCGTTACTGAAATCCACGTAGACAAGTCAGTACTTAAGCCCTGCGAGTGACGACACAATCATTCCGTTCGGCTCATCCAGTCGATCAGCATGGCAACTCGTCTCGCAGTCCTCGCCCTTGTGTGTCTCGGCGTCGTCGCGGCACAGTTCCCGAACCCGAGCGAGACGAAGAAGGTCCCGAAGACGATCACGGTGAAGAAGGGCGCGCCCTACGACGGCAAGGGCGTCCGCCACACCGCCGGCTTCGCCGACGGCAGTCAGAACGAGAAGCAGCCGCCAGTGTTCGAGCTGGAGGACGGCGCCGTGATCCGCAACGTCGTTCTCGGAGCGCCGGCGGCCGACGGCATCCACTGCCTTGGCTCGTGCACCATCGAGAACGTGTGGTGGGAGGACGTCGGAGAGGACGCCGCTACCTTCAAGGGCAAAGCCGGCGCGACGTACACCGTGAGCGGTGGCGGTGCGAAGCAGGCCGACGACAAGGTCTTCCAGCACAACGGCGGCGGCACGCTCACCATCAAGAACTTCTACGTAAGTCGTACTCCTACACTAATCCGTGAGCCTTTAGACAGATCCGAGCCCAGAAATGATCCTTATTCGATGCAGATTCCGATTGAACTTGTTCGGATTCGCAATCATACGCCCTCTTTCAGGTGGAGAACGTCGGAAAGCTGTACCGTTCGTGCGGCAACTGCGAGAACAACTCGAAGAGCCTTCCGCGGAAGGTGGTCATCGACGGCGTCACCGCGAAGGGTCCGATCAAGTCGCTCGCCGGAGTGAACTACAACTACGGCGACTCGGCCACGCTCCGCAACATCAAGATCAGCGGCTCGGTGAAGGAGATCTGCGCCTACTACGAGGGCAACAACAACAAGAAGGAGCCGCCGGTCAAGGACCAGTTTAGCGCCAGCGAGGACGGCGACGGCAAGTACTGCGTCTTCAAGAAGGCCGACATCAAGAGCGCTTAGGTCTTATTCGTGGTTGACTGTATAGTTTAATAAAAATTTTGAAGCAATGAACGAGCATTGGTCCTTAACGTGTTGCCGGACCACTAACTTTTTTGAAGTGGTACCTTATGTCGTTGGACATGAGCGGTTGAAGGAACGGATTCTATCACGTCTAGAAATAACAGTTTTCGATAACAGTGCATGAAACCTGTTGTTTATCGTGAATAGTACAACAGTGTTCAAGTGACGACGTATACTCGTATCCGCCGGTGGCTCAATCATTTGCATATGCCCAGCAAAAAAACAACGCGGAAGGGGACATAAAAGTGCCTAACTTCCGGTAGCATCAAGTATATCAAAGGTAGCTTATACGCATGCTAGTGCGCAAGAACTGCAGAATTTGCTAAGCGAACAGACCGCCGATTTCACCTTCCCAAAGGACTCCGACCAAAATGGTAAGTATTGTTATTAGTCAAGCATCAGCATCAAACTGACGCTCAGCAAGTCCGTTGCGCACATTAATAGGGAGGCTGCGTCAGTGAAGGTACCCATGGGAGATTTACCTAAAAAAAGAAACGGACTAACCTTCTTCCGGTAGGCGACGCGGGCTGGGGAGTCACTTTTGGCAGCCGCTACAATCTGAAATCGTGCCTAACATTGTGTATTTTTGTCAAAGAAAACTAGCTTCTATTTTTAAAAAAAATCGTTCTCTCGGTAATCACTGAAAAAATCGAAAAAAGACTCCTGGCACCGGGGTTAAACAACATACTGCCAGTCTATCACCTAGCATCAGTAGGAACGTTGAGTAACAGAAGCAGCCTAAAGCTCCGGCTAATGCACAGCTCAACACTACCTTCCGGGCCAAATGCCTGTTAATTATCTATTTGCGAGTCAGCATCTTCTAAGGTCGTACATTTGCTTTTAGAAACGAGCACTGTTGTTTGTGTCCCTATGCGCGACCGCATCAGGTAGGTATACTCAATTGATGACACTTGCGTGCTAGCTAGATCCACTGTCATATTTTAGTCGCTTCCGGCGAGATTTCGCTGGGATGTGGCGTTAATGAGCAGCCGTGGAATTGTCATCGATGCGAACCGCAATGCGATGGCGTTGCGGCGGACTGTACACACTTGCGGAAACCAGCAGCTCACAGCAGTGCTGCCAATGCGTTGACGGTTATTTCCGAGACTCGTGCGGCGAGTGCGTGCCACATGGAGATTGTGTGGCAGTTGCTGAGACACCCACGCCGTGCCCCACCACTCCCATCTCCACCACGACTACCACCACCACAACGACAACGACAGGTGGGTTCGGTTTTTCCCCAAGTTAACAGCTCTCAGTCGCTAATGTTTTTTCGTGCTAAAATTCGAGATGCTGTAATCTATGTATCATTGTCTTTCTTTTCGCGTTACGTGACCTAGTAATTAAGCCACAGCCCGATCGGCATGATCCGACCCCTAAATACCTGTAACTGCCAATATTTTTCGACCCGACCTGTGCGCGGATTATGCCTGGCGTCAACTGCTGCTCTGCATTCTTTGCTGCGGACGACTGCCGTACAGCATGCCATGCGGCTGGCTACTCGTCAACACGCATTCCTCGAAAAGCCTGAGTGTGGTATTCACGAGCTTTCTCCCGTCTGCCTTTGCCGAAACGGTAATCGCACAAAAAAGTAAATTTTAAGGTTCGGTAAGTACAAGGGAGTTTCTAAAGAAACGGATCTGCCATTTTCGTGCTGACATACTTTGTTTTGCTACGCTCAAACCCAAAACTGAATGTTTAAAGCCAAGCCAAGCATTGTCCTAAAAGGAGTCTGCAGCACGTTTGCTTACGTCGGAAAGCGAGTTAGCCGAGCGGCAGATCTCGAAAATCAACCGAACATGTTTAGCATGCCATGCCTTCTCCAATGGCATTAAATGTGCTCCACGTTCCGGACAAGAGGAATGTCTCCAGAAGTGCGTTTCCGGGGGATTCAGCCAGGACGGCTCTTCCTGCTTTCGAGAGCTGATCACGGGCTGTGGCCTGGAATCCAGCTCTGACGTGTGCTCATGCTCGGGAACGTTACAAATTTGTATGTTGAGATTACTTGATGTTGCATGACCAGCAGTCCGGGGACACGGGCTCGTTCCTCCCGAAGTTGGACCTACTAAGCCGTGATAGGGCTAATGTCTCCGGTCGAAGGTGCTTCCAACAAAGCTCCCTTCAGGTACTCGCTGATGGTGAAGGTCCCTGGGTTACTTGGTTAGTTCATGAGAGTCTCTAATTGCTTTCATACCTGGCGTATGCTGGGGCGTCCTCCGCGGTTAATCCGTGCTTCAAGTGCACCTGCCTTCGGACTGTCGCTAAACGGTTTTTTTTTGGGTACTTTCCCTCAAAAAAAACGAAAGAAGTTTTATTCCGAAACCTCAAAGAAACAAAAAAAAGCAGTTTTGGTTTAAACGAAGTGTTGCTTCTTGATACAAAGTCCACCCTTTAAGAGCCAATCCGAAATGTTATAAAAGAGAAGTCCCTATTGACAATAGAGCTCTACTAGAACGAGTGAGGATACGGTCCCCCCCCCCGTGTACAAACCTACATGGGAGATAACCGTACTTTAGCCCATGGCGCATGAGTATAGTTATCCCCCTTTGTTCGTTTGTACAGGGTGGGGGGGGGATAACCGTAGTATAGCCCTAGAACGTTTCTTGTAGACTGTAACCGCTACTTGTTGTGGACGTGTCAAGCCAACAGTATACCGAATGTGTTTATTGGCAAGTGTTTATTTTCGCTGACACGTTTTTTGCATGTGCGTTCCAACTTTTTCGTAATCGTGATGCCTTAGCATACAAAGGACTTGTCCATAGAAAAGCACTTTTGCTGCCTGGCAAAAGCAAATTATTGGCCTATCGGCGTAGGTAAGTTTCAAGGAGGAGCTAACCGTCACTTACAAGCAAAAATCATCTTAAAACACTCAAACGTCATAACTATTGATGCCTCCCTCTCCTGCCCCTTTAATTAATACAAGTATCTGCAAAGAGGGTTTTGCTATTTATCAGGGAATCTCAGGAAACTCTAGCCGGATGTTGTAGTGTATCGTACCCCGTTCTTTATTTCATCCGTGGTTCATCGGTCGTCGCCAATTATGCCACGTGTGGCTGGATCGACTTTGTCGTTTGCGCGTGCAGGAACACAAACGGAGCACTGTCGGCACCGCCGCCGGCAACTTACGTTTAAATCGACGCAGCGCTTCTAGTGTCGTCGGTCCCGATATATTGCGACCGTTGTTTTGGATTCAGCATTTCGGTCATGGTAAAAAGTAGAAGTCTAGATCCGCCTCGCAAGCGACTGTGAACAAGTGTGGAACGGCCATCTAGCAGATCACTTGAGAAAAGCAATGTTATGAACGTTGTTCGGACTGTCCGGACTGTCCAAAATCCGCACTTCAAAAATAGTGACCAGTCCGGCGTCTGTGAGGACGGCCGACGGCAAATACTGCGTCTTCAAGAGACCGGCATCAAGAGCGATTTAGTCTTATTCGTGGTTAAGGACTGCGCTTAGTAAAGTTTTTGCGCAATGAACAAGCATGGTTGCTAAGGGGTTTTCCTGTGTTAACCAAGGCATTCCAAAAATGCATCGCTCTTCGGAGCGTTCAATGATACTGAGAAAAACATCGTCTGCGTGCATTGCCTGTGGTGAGCGTAGTTGTTTACCTTCAAGTTATTTGAAGCTTGTAGTGTATTCCAGCTTATTACATTTAAAGGTCTCTTTGATCCTCAAGCGCTTGCTCTAGGCTGCTGTTCTCAAATATCAACTGATCGTCAAGAGGAACAGTCCCGTTAAGACGGACAGTGCGCTTTCCAGGCTCGATCCTCGATATTCAGATAACGATTACACTGTTCAGTTAAAGATACAAAGAAATGCGAAATTTTGTTATGACAAACCCACCAACATTTTGAGGAGTGACGAGTTTCCGGCGGTCGGATATTTTTGTGGACTCAGATGGGGCACGGGGGGGGGGGGGGTCAGCGGGATCAGAAAAATGAGCATGCGGTGGGGGGGGGGGGAACGCATCGAGCAGCCTTGGCTAGCGAACGTCTATGGTAGCACGGACGGACGCAAGGGTCACTATGTTTAAAAGGCGAAACTTCGAAATGTTGCAAATTCAACGTCGATCTCCATGCTCGTGCAAGTGCTTTCGGAGTGGTAAAAGGTAAAACGGTACCCTTCGCGCGACCAACTATGTTGTGTGTATAGTTCCCTGAACGGAGCAACTTTTAACCGCACATATTGTTGACGAGCTGGCTGATAAGCGCCGCAGTTGTTCCACGCATCACATGGAAACTCTTATGGCTTGTTTTCCTTCCTTTATCGTGTTTTCTGCAAACTATGCTGTCTTAGCCACCAGAGAATCGACAATGCAAATCGTCGAGGGAATTGATGGGAACGTATACATCCCCTTCTCCCAGCGGCGATACGTCTTCAGCAACTTTTACCCTTGCGAAAGGCTGATCATCGACGGTAATATGCCGATCTTAAACTCTTTAATTTTGCAATTTCAGGCGTCCATTTTAGTAATACACAGCAGTACTTCGCCTATAGAAAGGCCTTGTTCGCCAGAGACTCGAAGACATCAGAGAAAATACTACAGACACCCGATCCAGCCCAGGCGAAGGCGCTCAGCCGAGACATCAAGAATTTCGATGCTCATGGATGGGACAAGGTCTCGTACGAGGTAAGTAGCAGGAATTAGCTAACTATTTTTTCGTTAGAGGAAACAGGAGTAGTTATTTTACATGGGGTACGGATCCTTCCGCGCAAAATACTGAACCCCAATCAAAGCATACTAAGTTTAGGATTCAGTAAGGGGGCATACTGCGCAACACAGGACCAAGAACGTTTCAATCCTGCTCTGTATTTTTGTATGCTCCCATCATCATGTTTCTTTGCTTATTGGTTGCGTTTGAACTCAAAGAAATCATTCTTTCAGGTCATGAAATATGCTTGCCTTAACAAATTCCAACAGAACGCTGCCCTCAGAGAAGAGCTGTTCAAGACAATCGGCACTTACCTGATAAAAGCATCGTCGCAAAGTCTAACTTGGGGCGTTGGCCTGGCCATCGACGACCCATT
>JNEY01000329.1:147706-168742 GCA_020875895.1 Aphelenchus avenae
CCTTCCATGTTTCTCGATGCGTTTTTAGGGCGATAAGTGGCTAAAGATCTGATGGGTCGCGAAAAAGCGTTGTCGGTAGTACTCCGGATTCGAATGCGATCATACTTGGCGCATTTGCGTTGGCGGCACAGAAGTGCATAGGAGGCGAGGTTTTGGAGAACTCGCTCACACGTACAATTATACATCAGCAATCTGCGCGCAAAGGGCCCACTTTCGAAGTGACCGCCATTGCCTAGGTCTAAATCATTCGCCAACCACATGTCGTCCTACATCTTCGTCCAAACGGCGGAAATTCCTCTTTTCATTGTACAGGTTAATGTCTTCATCGTCTCACTTAAACTTGCATGTCAGCACGGCCGATACAAGGGGTTCTATGTGCTCTACGCCGTTCAGAGTGTCACGGAAATAGTGAGCTACATTTCGGTAGGTTCTTTTTGACAATCACATAGGGTTCTTTCTTGCAACATAGTATGTTTTCTGTTCGTTTAAGCTGACGTTTACAAGTCGCTTCACATTGATCGGATTTATCCAACCAAGTGATCTTGACAACAGTTTCGGAGAATTTGTGCAGATAGTAACGAGATTCGTTATGAACATTCAGCCGCCCCTTCATCTGGCAGCCGTATTCGAGCGGTCAGTTGCAATAACGAACTCCGAGAGACATAAAAAGGTAAGCGACTCGCTCTGTCACGGAAGGAAGGCTCGAGACCAAAGAGAACTAAGTAGAATAAACCGTAACAAATTTTCCTAGGGTTGACCTATTCCAAATTTTGTCCATTTTGCTTATGCCCGAGCTTGGCTCAGTTTTATTCATGTTGGCATGTCGTGTGATGCGGGAGAGGCTTGTACAAATCTCTCGTGAATTAGGCCCAAGTGCTTCCATCAAAGTAATCTAATTTTGAGGTTCGTCAATGGCCATACTCGTGGCTGGTGGTCAGTATCTCGCTGCTCTCGTCGCTTGTCTGCGTAGTGCTTTACGCGGTTGACGTGACGCTAGTGATGAAGGTAGATGAAAGCATCCGAATGGTGCCGAGAGATCCAGCGGTGCACGTCGCAAACATGGCATATGTGGTTGGCTCGAAAGCGATCTGCCTAGTGCTGGCTGCTTGCCTCGAATTACGCGGCTTCCTCGTTTCCCGACGGCAACTAAAGGACCCGAAGAAGCGACACGCGAGAAGCGACTACGAGCTTCTTGGTAAGCATTCCTGGAATGCTAACTCGAGCCTAATGCTACGGCTGTAGGGGGGACGTGCAGGCTTATTTGCGTACTTTTTATTTGCGTTCTCCTTTTTTTCGTACCGCTTTTATGCGTCCCCTTGTTTTTGTACTTTTTTGCGTACGTTTTTTTGCGTATCGACTTTTTGCGTACCGCTCGCTAGCGTCCCGCCTTTTACAAGAATTTGCGAAGGCTTCCAGAGTACTGCTCATCAGGTTTAAGTTAGTTACATGGAAGAACGTGTGGTACACTGAAGGTCTATCGGGATTCATAAAATAAGCTAGGGATCGCTAATAGGCGCTGCATAAATGAGCGGTACGCATAAAAGCGGACAGGAAAGAAATAACCTGTACGCTAATAAAAGGGACGCAAATAAGCGGAGCGCAAAAAAAAGGACACTAATAAGCGGCACGCAAAAAAGGGGTGCACAAAAAGACGGTACGCAAATAAATCCGCGAGAGGTGACCAAGGGGTTAGCGGTGGCCGGGCCGAAGGCCAGTGTAACTCTTCCCCGCTCTTTCCACTTGAAAGAAGAAACACGCGAGGACGCGAATGACAAAGACGCTTTCGGTGGGAGGTGTGAGCCATGCTCCCCTCAGGTCCCCAGCCGATTACATTCTGAATTTAGAAAACGTTGATTTTAAAGCTTGCAAATTTAGTTTTCACAGTCACGCGAACGGCCTGCCTAGTAGTTCCGCTGACCTTCTTCGCGGTTAGCATTGCCCAACACATCATCACGCATCAACCTTTTCGACTGGATCTTCACGCTTATATGTATAGCTATGTCTACGGACTGCTGCAACTCTCGGGAGCGTTGGTCCTAATCATAAAGAGGTACGCTTAGCCAAGAACGCGTGTTGTAACGCCCTTCAAAGCAACGTTTTTGTTCAGTGACGTACTGGCTGATCTTTCTGCTTTTAGTCCCACCATCCGCACTGAAGTCTTTCGGTTCTATTGCAGACGTGCGGGGACAACGCAGGTGACGCCGGTTAGCAACGATTCAGGGAAGACCAACAGCCTGCAACCGCCTCCTGAGGACTCGTAAAGTTGTAGTTGTTGCTACTGGCAGCGTACTTTTCATAAAATAGTTGGCTTTTTGGTATGTTTAGCTCGTAGAATCCACGCTGAAGGCTTCAGCCGGCGCCTTGAGATGAAAACAAAGGTTTTTTTTCCATTTCTTGACATTTTAGAAGAGTAGGTATTGTCGGCCTTCGTCCGACGCCGGAAAAAGCATAAGCTTACGCTCTCGGGCCGAACTCGCGCCGCCCTTGGCACTCGTCAGAGTCCGACGTCAATACGGTTGACTGCGACTCATGTCAAATTAAGGTTCAGTACGCGGAAGTGATATACCTGCGGTACTACCATTTTCTTCAGGTTTTCGCTTAAGAGATAGTGGGGCACAAAGCTATTCTTGTTACTGCTACAATTGCAAAGATCAGCATTCACGTCCAAAGCGTTGCGCTCGGTCGTTGTAAGGCAGCATGTAGGTGCGTGCACGAAAAGGAATCACTCGAGTAGCGCATACGGTTCTCGACAGGATTGCAGGCATTAAAGTCTTCGTCTTTGCTAGCGTCTCACAAAAACAACATGCAAGCTTTTTGCCGAGGCCGCCAGTTGGAGATGACGGCATTCAAAACATGGGTTTATTTGTTATGTTGAGTATATTCTCCAAGGTAGAATCGGGATCAGTCTATTTGGGGCTTCGAGATTCGGCAGAGCTTCATTTCCTGAAATGTGCAGAGACAGCCATAGGATATTAACGAACCGAAAAGGAATACCTCGCACAAAGGCCGCGTATGGTTGAGCACGGAGTCCGTCCCCGTAGCACCTCTCGAAGGGCAAGTGTTTCGCGCCTGAAAATGTGTCGGCTGTAACGCTTTACGCCCTGACAAGCAGTTTGGATCTGATCCTCTTAATGTGCCGTCGGCCATGCGCGGATTTTATCTTGTTAGGAACGCAGTGGGATCTTACTCAGATGCGGTTCGGTAATGGACCCATTCCCATGTCGCAGTATCTCGTTGACGACCGCAGAGAAATACGGCAGCGCAATCTTACCCGACATCGATGGAAGCCAATGGCGGCCGACGACAGCGTCGATCACCTCACCATCACGCTTCTTCGCAGGGCTTCCGGCTCGCCGACGAAGTAAAAATAGAGCGAGCTATCCTGCACTTCCGGATAAGCTATCATGCAGAAACCGGACCATCCAAAGAGGACGGTTGTCGCCATGGGACCAGCGATTCAGAAATCGAATGCAACATTTACCAGCTGATCACGACTAAGGATCCTACTTACGCTACTTCTGGGAAAGGCACTTACTCGAGGTAGGAACTCGTTGCTTACACCTCTTGACCGAGGGAAGCAGTATTCCGAAAACGGTAAGCTCGCGCCAAAGGATGCTCGTGCAGCGATAATACTGCCTTCGAATTCCGTACGTAGCCGATCGAAGCGAGCGTATTCCTCAGCATCCTGGAAGCTGTAGCCGAAGAGGAGCTCATTCTGAACGTGGCCACTAGCAGCTAATGGTTGAGAGCAGGTCTTAAGCGCAAACGAAGCACTATGAGCTTACCGCGAAGTGTGGAGTTTCACTTCAGAGAGGTCATCAACTGCTCTAGCTGGTCGCAAGCTGCTGAGCGCAGTCTAGGATCTGAGCCTCCATGCGTGATTTTCCTAGTCAGTCCCAAGTCGCGTCGAATGGCGAGCGATACGGTAAAGTCGGTCTGCGTTCTCATTGAACAGTTGTCGATGGCAAGCACGTCGGTACGCTTTGATCCCGTCTTGCCTTTACCACTCATGCTTTACAGCGGCTCCACGCAGGCCGCCCTCCATGCCTTCCTTTCGTGACGCCTGATCAGTCTCGGGCCACGTAAGCGCTAGCGACAAGCCGGTCTCGGATCGTCGCATCACCTTCTTTGCACTTTAACGTGTCGCATGGTCCTCATCAAATTACCCACGTAGGCTCTCCCCTTTAAACTTGCCTTTCTAGCGGAAGCAGGTCGGGTGAGATTGCCATTCGGCCATTGCACTGCTTTTGAGAGCGAAACTTTGAATTCAAGTTAGTTCTAGTAACTTTGAAATGTAGGATAACGAAATTGTCTGTTTGCCGATCGTCAGGCTCGTGAGCTCCTGGTCGACGAAGGCTTTTTCGTAGTTGCATTTTTGTTTTGGATCGTCCGTACACGTCAGCATTCGTATGGGGAACTGAGTGTGACTGCTCACTTCATTCATGTGGATGGAAGCCGTGTCAGAGGCAATGGTTTTGTGGCAATACGCTGGCGCTTTTAGAGCGGTAGAAACCGTTGCATTTTGCATCAGCATCGTTGGAAACCTGACGGTACTGTTCTTGATCTGCTTCTGTACACCGAAGGAACTAGGCCTTTTTACAGCAGGGTACTGATCTGCCACTCGCTCGTCGACTTGCTCTTCACCAGCAGCTCATGGGTCATCGAACTGGTTCGGTTTTATAGCTTTGTTACCCAAGGGTGAAGAATTTCGCATGCCATTTTTACGAAAATTGTATCCTTTAGCATATAAGCTTGCACGACGGAACCTTCATCGGGCTGTTCAACGGCGTTACTGCCGGAATTTCTTTGGAATGGAGGATGGTGGCACTTTCATTCTCTTTATTTACGCTGTACTTCAGCGTTTTTATAATAACGGTACCTTTTGTCTACCGGTACACGGCTGTCTGTCGGTACGAACTTTTTGTCTGCGTCTGCCGTGATCAGCTTTGTTTCACAGCAAGAAGGTGATGAGTTCCGCTGCGTTGGCGAGCTTAGTCGCCCTCCAAGCGCTTCTAGCCCTTTCCATTGGTGCTTGGGTTTACGTGGTCTGCGGCCCTGTAATCCTGCGCAATTCCTCTTCATCTTCATTCACGGTGGACGACGTCGAAGGCCGCCAAATGGTTTTCTTCGAACGCGAGGATATGGTACGTGCTCTAGCTCGTCGACCTTGCAGGCGTCCGCCCTTGCTGAAGGTGCACTTACGCCCCGTGTTAACTGAGGTCGTTTAGAGGTCCCTTCCGGCTGTTGCATTCTGTTCGCTAGCGGCAATATTCGTCACAGTTAATTACATCATTATCATAGGGTGCAGCTACAAAACTTGGTGCACCGTTAAGAGTTCTCCTGGAATTTGTCGCAAGAGCGCTGCGCGCTGCAGTGCATCGTCAGATCAACTACATCCTGGTGTTTCAGGTACGTAAGCATAGCCTACATGACCGGTTGTTACCAAAGGTCAGCAACGAGTAGCCGTAGCGAGCTACGTACCGTACTGACCTCCATTGTACGGCTCTCCTTACCGTACCTGTACGGCAAGGACCGTAACACGGTGCGGTAGCCGTGTCGTACTCTGTGCTGGACTGCCCCAGCCGAACCGTACTTGGACGGTACGATATTACGGGTCGGGTCGTACACGATACGACTGCCGATCCGACCGGCTGCGCTATCACGACGCGCTAACTTAAAATATAATTTTTCGCTGTAGGCAGTGACTCCGTTGTTCATGATAGTCATACCGCTGTTTTGTACCGTCTACTCGATGTTAACGACCACGCGGAATCCGCTGCTCAACGTGATCGTCTCTCAAATAATGTCCATCCTCGGCTGGTTACCCGTGCTAAACCCAATTTATACTATCTGCTTCGTCAAGGCTTACCGCAACTATATCGCAAAGTGCTTACGGGGCAATTGCGGGCGGCAGTCACCGCATACGTCGTCGGTCTTTCCCGGCGAAAGCTGTGGGCCGATTCAGAACATCCGCGTTTCCTCGACTACATGACTTTACCATCGTACTTACCTACTTTGTTAAGGGCAACGAAACGCCACTTTAAACCATCGTCAAGAGCATATTCGAAGCCATTAGTCTGTATAAAATTACGCAATTGTTGAAGCGTTATCACTATAAACTAAAGCGCTGTCGTCGTCACCAGAAAGTTTCGAATTTGCATGTTGCTGTACCGCACTGAGGTAAAGCTTCTCGGACAAAGAGCCACGATTAAAGGTTACTGAAACTTAACGAGGGGGATAAAATAAAACATTTAGGAAAACGCATGCACCCTTCATTCGCATGATCCTGCTTTGCACGGTCCTGCTTCGCATGATCGTGCTTCGTATGGTCCTGCTTTTCATGCCAAACTTATCGACCGGCTACAGGGGGAATAAAACTTTTTAGGAAAGTGCAGGCATCTTGCTACGCATTCTCCTGCTTCGAATGTTCATATCCTCGACGAGTGCATAGCTGAAGTCGTCATTTTCGAAAGTAGCGACGTGTCAGATGGGACCGCAGCGACTCCATGTTGGCGCGACTTGTACAGACAGCTGTCAGGCGTGCAGAGCCTTTCCGTATCGTCCGCGCGTCTCGAAGACTACGGCTTAGTCGCCAATGACTTTCTCGAGAAGGCTGCTTCAAACGGCACTTTCGAGATCTCTTTTGTGAACAGCTGTCTCAGTTCCCCTGAAGTTGACAGACGAGGCCATACTCGACTACTGTTTTCGTACTGACCTCAAGAGTGCGAGTGGACGTCGAGTGATTCGTCCGATTCCAGTGAAGTGGCATAATAGTTATTGTTTTAGAGAGCACTCAAGCACAAAACTAACAGAAACTCTATTTAGAAGTCTGCATGGCGTCGTCGTACCGGCTCCCGAATTTTAATCACGCTCAAAGTCAAGTGCCCTCTGCGTTTTGCACTTCTGGTCTTCCCGAACATACCTTTCAATAAAAGGACAACTATAGCTACGACGATGTGTACAAGTTCGAAAAGAACTGCAGGATGTGTTTCACTATAACGACGCGCGTTGGTTATCGTGTCCAGCGGTGCGATATGCCTGGAATGTTAGCGCATAACTGTAACGTCCTCGAATTCCGTCCTCTCCTCCTACATTCCTTGACGGGAAAGAAATCGTTGAGCTTTTTATGTAACCGCCTGTTCTACAAATAACCACTCTTACACTTGGTTTTACACTGTCTCAATAAAACCTTCATTTGCACTGGACCTAGCTGCAACGAAGCCTCAATAGGATTTCATCCTGAGGCGCAAAAGGACCCACCATTTAAACCTCGTGTATATCCGTGTAAATTCGACACCCCGCTACTCGGTCGAGTTTGGTATCACTCGATAGTTCTTAAAAAGTCAAGTATAGCCCAAAGTTCAAAGTTTTGTCGGACTTTCTGCTTACATGCTTTATCCAGCCCGCTAAAGCATGCTGCCCATAGCAGGTAAGAAGAAGAATTTCGGTCAGGGTTTGCCCTGGAGGTTTTTGTGCTAATTAGAGTCAATTTCTGCATGGGCTCATTTGGAGTCAGTGGGGTTCTTGCTTATATCCATGCGAAAATGAGCCCGATGTGGCATGTATTCCATAGCTAGCAAAAAGTTTGCTTATGAGCATTCTCTAACGCTACGCACATGCTATACCAGAACGTTAAGGATCATGCCATCTCATACGCAGATTTTCAGTTTATTCAGGATCGAGCTCTTCGCAGGCGTGGGTGTGTCGAGGAGGCGTGCAAATGTGCAGCCTCGTCTGTGATCAAACTTGCGTCAACCGTCAGGGCTAGAGTCTTACTTATAAGAATGGGGGCAGAAGCCCATAAACGTCATCAAAACCGTTTGGCGTTCATTACGCTTCCTGGCTCAAAACACGTAGGATGCAGTTGGACAGCTGTGACAACACTTTTACGCGGCGCGGACCGTGAGTCAATTCAGGCATATCCGATGTTGCTACCCGCTAATACGCCCCTGCTTAGTGCAGTTGAACTGGCCCACTTATTGTCTTCCGCGACAGATCGTCGATCGACTTATAAGGCCCGAGCTAAGCTATTTTGCACAAATTAACACAGCGCCTGCTTTCAACAACAATGGTGCGGTGTTCAATCGTGCTGGCCCTCGTCGTTGTCTGCTTACTAGCTGTACCAGCCGACGCTTACCTCGCAGTCCGCAGGTCCGCAAGGAGAATACGGTCATCGTGTGCAGATCAAATTTCCTGGTGCAACATCTACAAGCAGCAAGGTCTCTGTACAGCACAGGTACGTGTTACAGATAAACATGACAACCCCAGAAGAACTACAAAAACTGTGGTGTAAATGCGTGTGTGATGACAAGCGTGACTTGTCTTCGAGCGTTGTCTAAGCGCTACAGGGCGTAGGTTAAGCTGTGTAATAAACTCTTGAAGAGCGAAGCAGTATCAACCTGGAGTAGAGGAAAATTATGCCCGTATAGCATTAGCGCGCACGAAACGTTTGCTAGGCACATTTACCATCCATCGGTAACAAAACTTAAACCATCCGTCTTCAACGACTGGTTTTCTGCGATATACATCACAGTGTTAAGCAAGAGGGATCAAAGGCAGATTGTAAAATGAGCCTCTGCTTCGGCGCTGGAACAGTCAAACCGGTAGCCGGTTCCCGGAGCTCGCGTATAGTCCGCGAAATTTGGCCTCTTAGGCTTAAGTAACACAAATTTGCGCAGAGGGTACTCAACCTCAACTCATTTCCTAAGTGGAGCACATTGTATATTACGTATGAAGTCTCTTTTAGAACGCACGAGATCGCGACTACATGGCGGTACGTTGTCCACAAACGTGTGCCTTTTGCGGCAGCTAATTGTTCTGTCTTACGTTGAATAAAAGTAGGCATCGCTCTATATGTTGAAGCGCATCCCATTTGCCGAACATTCTTCCACTAGTTCCGGGATAGCGACGAAAAAACATTTTACTACTGAACGATCCAGGGATGGGGTTTCTCAAATTTTAACCGATCCCTCCAAAACGCACCGAGAGTCTCGGAAAAGCAAGACCGAAACTTCAATAACTTTTACTTTGGTTCGTACTAGGCCGTGATGGGGCTGGGGTTGTAAGCGTATAAATTGCGTGCTTGACATCCAATAGGAAACTACCCGTAAATAAAAAGCCCGTCGCAGGCGACGCATTCAACATTTTTGTCTAAAAGAGGCATATGTGCGAATTGTCGAATTGGTCGGCGCCTAGCGGCACAGTCTCTAAGTCGCGGTTTTCGACCGAGACCACGAAAATGCACCGAGAACGAGACTCGTTAACATCCCTGTAATGATCAACAGAAAACCGAAACAGAGCTAAGCCACGGGCCTACGTCGTCCTCTCAGACGGTTTGTGCGCCCTTTGTTGCTTAAGTGACGCACGAAAAAGCAGGCGGATGCTTAAATCGGAGGGCGTCGTATAAGGGCACACTGAGAATCATCCGCCGGCACTATGAAGTCAAGTTATGAAGGAATTTGAGGCGTTTAGTTCAGTATTTTCTTGCCAATTCGTGGGCTATGAAGCATATACCAGGGCTGGGGACTTTCAAAAATAAAACCGATTCCGAATCCGAATCCGAAGCAAAACGACCGTTTTTTCCGAATCCGAATCCGAAGCATCAGGTTTTCATTAGAGATCGGCTCTGGGTCCCCGTGCCAAACCCGTACCCGCGGTGACCCCACCCGTGCAGTGCCCCGTACCCGTGGTGGATAAAAAATTGTTTCGAGGCCTTGCCGAGCAAGCAGAATGGCTGGGATTCTTCGTTCGGTATGGCACTGAGCATCGTATGCCCATCGGATATCCGAAGACCTAAAATTTTGAACGCTGAGTTCCAAACATCTTGCTGTTTCTGAGCATCAAACGTACACCATAGGCGGATTGCCCATAGCTAGGCACTGGATGCCTATCGGATCCTTCATCCAGGGGGGGGAGCCCGGTCCCACTTTAATGACCCGGAGAACGACCTGACTGTCGTAATCATGGCTAATGTTTCATCCACATATTGGACTAAAATCATCCTTTATCAATTTTAGTAACCGCGTGGAAAGGCATAGAAATCAAAACAGCCATTCCAATGCGCATTCTTGCCTCTGGTTGGGGGGAAGGAGAGGTTGGGAACGATTTCTCCAGACCTTTCCCACACACGTTCTCCTACAAGAGTGCGATCTACGGATACTATGATTTCGCGAGCTACGGAGTACGTCGTATTTTTAGAAGCCAGTCTTTCACTTTGCTCATTCTCGTTGACCTCAGCTACACGAGATATGCTTATTTAGGAGCTGCTGGAGTTGACGGATGATGATGGGCATCTGCATTTGAAGGTCCAGCTGGTCGTCGAACAATGCCACGAAGAGGTGTGTGCGATCTTTGAATAAGTTGTCCGTACCGTGTGTTTATTCGGTGGCATTAAAAGCTTATTTTGTGGAAGTCTGCCTTTGATCTGCGTGTGCATGGCTAATGTTGAGACCGGAGAGTGAAAAAAGCACAGAACAAGCAAGCACGCCAACGCAAGAATGATTTGACAAAGTACCGTATTTCCTGAAATATAACCCCCCCCCCAAAAATATACCCCCAGGGTCTCGAACCCCAATGATTAATATAACCCCCCCCCCAAAAAATATACCCCCATGGGGGTATAATTTTTACGCAAAAGCAACTGCTCCCATCGGTTACCAGGGCTACTTTTTAACCCTTTTCTATGCCTGTAAGTCTTTTTTAAGGGGTTTTACGTTGTCCCAAAGCTATACAAACATATGTTTAGACATTAAAAATTTATTGTTCACCTCAGGTCTTCCCAACCAAAGGGTCCCCCCTTTGGTGCTTAGTGGGTGGGTACACTGAGTGCGAAAAAATTTTGACTTACCAGGAAAGCATGTTTTCTCGACGTTTTAGAGCATGGGGATCAAACCTAAGGAGTATGGAACCCGCACAGAAAGCGGCGCATGTCTTTGATTTAAAACTGTTGACATTTAAGGGAACAGACACCTAGCAGTGGAGAACGGATGTGTACCGAATGCCTACGCAAATCCCTGCAGAAGCCGATAAACGTCATCGACGCCTTTGGGCGTGCATCAGTTCTAGTGCAGGGGCGTAGAGAGTCCGACCTGAGAGAGGTCAATGGATGGTAATGGCTTACCTATTTTTGTTGACGTCTTCCGTCGCCGAAGCCGAAAAATTCATCTGGACATTTATTACATGCCAAACTTTTGCCCTGCGAATGCCTTTAAAATATTACTCATGCGTTTAAACAAGACCATCTTATGAGGCAAGGGGACCCTTTGATTCGAAAATTTTCGAAAATTTTTTCTGCAATTTTCTGCTCCAAGATTCTTTGTCCACTGCTTTTTGCGGCAGTAAATTGACTTTCACACGTTGAGTAAAAGTAGGCATCGCTTTGCGTCACGAAGCGTATGCAACATGAAGAATATTCTTCTGCTAGTTCCGCGGTAGCGACGAAGAAACTTTTTGCTGAATAGAATTATCAACAGAAAACGGAAACGGGGCTAAACCACGCGCCTACGTCATCCGGTCTAGCGGTTTGTGCGCCCTTTATTGTTTGAGCGCCGCCCGCGAAAGCAGGCGGAAGCTTTAATCAGAGGGCGTCGGACAAGTGCAAACACTGAGAAACATCCGCCGACACTTGTGTAGTCAAGTTTAACGGAGTTTAAGACGTCGAGTTCAGCATGTCAAACCGGGCAAAAGGTGACTATGAGCTACGGAACATAGACTTCAACAAATGTTGTATTTTCTTTAAGCTTCCGTGAATGTTTTTGGCGTCTTCCCTCATGGTTTTACTCTCCCTTCTCGTTGACCTAATGTCGCCTTCCGAATGTGCTGGTTTTGTACTACCCGCACTTTTACACTTTTAAGACGTGCTCAAGATTGCGTATATGTAAATGTCGTTTTTATCAACAAAGGGCCTCGTGTGATTAAAGTGTCAGCCGCACACTTTTAGTTTGCTATCAACTCTTCGTTAACTCGTGATCACCAGTAGTTGAAAACACTTTATACTCCCGTTAGTTACGCAGCGATCTGCCATAAAGGTATTTCCGGCCGTCGTTCAGGTTTTAGAGGCGTCGCGATCTAGCAGAAAAGAACACTGTTTGCACGTGCACTATCTGTACGGTTGGTAAGCCCAGTGTACATAGAAACTTTTACCTCGCGTTTCACATTTTGCGCATGCACTTAATGGGGCGCCAGCCCTTGCGAGTGCCTGCGACGGGTTCGCAGCCCACCCGACATTTCGACGGTCTCTGAGTAAGAGCGGTTACATGTACGTGATCAGTTCGGGAGGCCTGTTCAACACTCTCAAGAAAGCAAGAAATTCTTTTCGCATTTGTTCGATGAGCTTTTGCATTCGAATTCGTCATACTTTATGCCTTCAACGAAACAATGGGGCCCTACGACTTTGTCAGCGTCCCCAAAGGGCAGTTCGCGGTGCTTAACTTCCTTGTCTTTTACTGTCCCAGAACGGCCAGTGATCTATTCACGTGATCACAAAAGGCAGACACATCGGGTGGTAGCGCATGCCACTATCGTTTTGCATAAACGGATCACGTCACTCCATTTCGGCGAGTATCCGTAAACTACGCGTCGGTGTGATCGCTCAGGACCGTGATTTGTTCATCGTATTTGTATGTGTTTTTGTCCATTCTTCGCGTGTTGTATTTGTCTGCCTTTTAGCTGCTCCTTTTGTTAGTTGATTTTTCCTTTGCGAGTCATTTCAACGCTTGGTACTTTAGTCAGCGTCTGAATGGGCTAAGTTACTCTAGCTTCTCGAAACTAGCGCATAATGGACGCTAAGGCAAGTGCAACTGATTCGCCTGAAAATATGGGCGTCACAGTGCCTCCTCCACTGCCTGAGAATATTCCAAGGTAAGAAGTGTTTTATAAGCCGCCCTTTCGAAAACACCTAAAGCCCGCCTCGCAATGGATCGCCCGAGTCCGATTCCGAGTCCGAGGATTTTCGTCATTGTGCGGACCTTGAGTCCCAGTCCGTTCTCGAAGTCGTCCTCGAGGAATTCCGCGCACTCGGAGTCGGGCTCGGGCGATCCATTGTGCGGCGGGCTTAACAGAGCCTTCGATGAACCCGTTTAGGCCGAGTCAAGTCCACGTCGTCGACGTAACGCCATACCATGTCTATTCGGCAGCTGACTACACAACTGAGCCCTCATATGTTCTTCTTTTACAGGTATGGTTTAATCAATTCCGGACCAAACGTGCATTGATCGTAGATACTTCCGGCGTTTCTCATCGCCGGTTTCGGCATGGTCCTAGCGGGCCTCACACTGGACGCGGTGAAGATCTGGCCGTTCTTTCAAGCCGTTCCCGAGACCATCGTCCTCATTCCTGCTCTGCTTGGACTGAAAGGCAACGTGCAGATGACGCTTGCGTCGAGGCTCTCCACTCAAGTAACTGACCTATCGTAAAGCGACCAGTAGCTTTGCCATCTTAAGGCAAATACGGGTAAAATAGCGGGCAGAGCGAGAATTTGGGCCATCATCACGTCTAACATTGGACTCATCCAGGTAAGAAAGAGGGGTAAACTTTCCCCTGAAGCTAAGTTCAGACTCAGTCCGTCGTCGTCACGTTCGCCGCTTCTATAGCAGCAACCGTTATTTACTGGGTCAGCCATGGCCGAGTCGATGCTACGAATTTGGCGTTGTTATGTGCTAGCAGCTTGACAACCGCGTCGCTGACCTCGTTTGCGATCGGCCTACTGATGATCATTGTCATTCTCGTCGCGATGCATTTTCGTGTAAACCCCGACAACGTGGCGACTCCGATAGCTGCGGCGTTGGGTAAGCACTAGGCCTAGACTTTATTGGCGACAATAGCCTTCAAAATTCATGATAGGAATCGTACCTTCACATAAGGGTTTGGCGAGAACAGGAAACGGCTCGAAGAACGGAAAAGGTCGTTTCAGTACCGAAAGGGATGGCGAAACGCTTTTGAAAAAAAAAGTTTCTATCAATCACGAGCACGTTTTACCGCTTGTTCGGCAGAAGAACGCCGATACCCAAAAGGTCAACACAGACGAGCAGGTAGACGCGCCTTTATATTTTTTTTCGTATGCCTCGACATTCGCACACTTGGCGTTGACTGAACCACGAAAAGGTAGTCGCACTTGCAAACATTTTTTTCGCTTTGAAACGGTCGTTTGAATGTATGCCATACAGAACAAAAAGACGTAGGGGAAGGCAATAACGTATGCATAAAAGACCGATTTTTGGCCCTTCATACTCTGAGCGCAACAACCTGCGCTTTGTTTTTGTGGCTCTTTGATCCATCCTGCTTCACGCACACGGGAGTTTTGCATGGCTTTCGGAAAGGGCCAGGTCAACCTAGTACTACTGTCATTCCTGTTCGTAGTTAGCATTAAAGGTCTCGTTACTTCCTCCCCGCCAGGTCGGCATTTCGGTATCTTTAGGTGATCTCACTAATATCATCGTACTTTCCTACGTCGGTACGTGGTACTACAAAGCGCATTTGGCCGCATTCTGGATCAACATAATCATTTGCGTCATTCTCCTCGTCACTGTGGTAAGCGATCATCGGTTATTGTCGGAAACAACACTTAGTGGGCGTGTTTAGCCAATCTTCGCGTACGCTGCCTACCAGGACCCTGCTACGAGGGTGTTGTTGAAAACTGGATGGACGCCCATACTGATCTCGATGCTTATCAGCAGGTACGGAAGCTTCATTCTAGCGGGCATCCGATATTTTCAGTGGTGGAGGTACTATTCTGGAAAATGCAATGCATTCCTTCGAGGAAATGGCGCTCTTTGGGCCTGTGATAAATGGTAAGCTTCCGATTAGCACGGCTACTGGAAGGATTGGATGGTTCCTACAACAATGGAGGCTCGCAGATAACTATAAATCCCGTACTAGTGAAGCCAAGGTTATTGTTTTCGGCGGTGCCTCGAAGACGGCTCTTTTGAAAAGTTAAGATTCGTTTGACAAATGCGTTCGAGTAAGAATGGGACGCATTGAGAGCGCTGAATTCCGCTCTACGACATTGAACAAGATTTTTTGGTACAAGAAAGGTTCCCATAAGGGTGTGGTCACTATTACCGCGGATGGACTCTCAATCTCAAAGCGTGGAGACAAATGTTTTAGCCTACAGAATGCGGGAAGCGTGAGGCTACTTCCCAACTTTGCCTGATAGGCTGAAAGTATCTGTGCTCTTTGATGCCTTCCATTTAGCCATGCTCATCGGTTCCTTTAGGCGTCGGTGGGAACCTCGTCGCGGTTCATGCTAGTCGAATCTCTACGTTCTTCCACAAGACGTCGCCCGCGCTAGGCCTTCTTCCCGAGAAGTGGACCCTACTCAGGTTCCTCTCTCCCTTCCGCGCTTTCCTTAGCCGAGACTGGGACGCTCGCTCAGCCAGAGTCCTCCTGTTTCTCGTCATCCCAGGTCACTTGGTGTTTAATTTCGCCATCGGCTTGCTGCGTACCGGCGAGAACCCACCATCTTCTGTGGTCTTCACTATCTGTTACGTAACCGCAGCAGCGGCACAGGTACGCCTTAGTCGTTTGACTCATTCAACCATAGAAGCCAGCGATCCTTAGAATGGGTTTTCCAGAACTTGGTGAATGTGCTCAGCTTTGGTCAATTTTTGCTTAAGAAAAGATCTTTTTGGAGGGCTGCGCTTAGCGCCGCGCCATTGATATATAGTGATCCCGCCTCTTAATGCTTCTGCTTCGGGCGCCGCAAAAGTGCCCAGAACTGGCATTCTAACCTACTTAGCACGGCGAGGTTTTAGGTCGTTTTGCTCCTATACGTCTGCCAAGTGCTCGTTGCATTCATGTGGTCAAAAAGCATCGACCCGGATAACGCTGCCATCCCGTACATGACCGCATTGGGTGACCTTCTCGGCAGCGGATTCCTCTACTTGGCGCTGCTCTTTTTGAAGGCAATAAAGGAAGTTTAACGCGGCGCTGGAAGCCAACGACTCATATGAACTTTGTGCACGGACGGGGAATGCGAAGACTAGGAATTGTGCTCCTCTTATCAACAGCGGGAGAGGATTATCATGGGGAAACAAAAGAACCCTTCTCCTTCAGTTCGGAATGCTCCTTTCAAAAAAATATTGTCCTCGTTGACGTTCATAACAATGTTGAAGAAATGGTTGCTTCATTTTGTCCTGTTCACACTCTGCGTCGTTCAAGTTTCGGCGTTATGTCCGCCTGGCGCCATGCAAGGCCTTACGCCATTCGAGTGTTACGTTCCCGTTCGGGCTGATGGGTCCTGGTACATGGCTGAGCAGGACTGTGAAGCACGTGGTGGAAAACTTGCTTCCTCGACAACGGCATTTCTGAATGCGTTCTATGCGAAAATGCTTCTGGAAACGTACGATGACGAAGACTGTAAGCTATGTATACTACCAGACATAATGACCCGTGCAAAACTAAAAACTTACCTACGTAAAATTAATTTTAGACCTTGTCTTGCTTGGTGGCACAAGTGGTGCGAATGGAAAGTGGCGCTGGTCGGACGGTAGAAACTTCACCTACACAAATTGGCAGACCAGTAAGTGCAAGGGAAAATATGTCGCTTCCGATTTCGAATCTCATCTGATTTCAAACTGGATACCGACATTGAATCGTTCGACGTCGGCCGGGTTTTTTCCGGTATCGAATTCGTACAAAGTCGGTCACCCCAATTCGTCGATCGAGCTGAATGCATTATCGGAGACAAACACAGGGGCGTATTTAGGATTTCAGGATAGGGGGCGTGGAGGTCGGGGATAGGGGGTGGACCCCTAAAACGGGACAAAAGCGGGTCAAAATGGCCTCTCAAAATAACGTTAAAAATAGCATATTTAGGCTATATTAATTAATTTAGAGCCTTTTTTACCTTAAATTTTTACTAACTTTCTTAAAATTTTTCTTCACTAAAGGGTCCCCCCTTACCCTATCGGCGGGGGTGCACCCCCCCCCCCCACCCCCGCTAAAAAGGGCCCTGGACAAGCATACACAAAAAGGTGCAAATTCAGGTCCGAGCAATACGGCGTCACAATGCCTAGCGCTCAAGGCTGAAGATGGTCAGTGGTTACAGCGTGACTGCAGCTTAGGGTTTCCACATCTATGCGAAGTTCCGGGCTCACAGTCAGAGCCTCAGAGTAATTGCGAATCTACCTGGACGTACTTTGCTACAGATAACGCATGCTATAAGGTATGTAATCCATCAGATTGATGTTAGTGTCGAATCCCTAAGGTGTTCAAAGTAGCCCATTCATGGACAGATGCTGAAAGAATATGCATCTCGCACGGCTCTCACCTCACTTCAATACATAGTGTCGAGGAAGAAGATTTCGTCAAAGGTAAGCACTCCAACATCCATTATAGGCACGCTTTTTGCGTAGTTTTAGACCTTGCGCGAACCGGTTGGATCATGCCTAACTACTACGCTGCCGGAGTCTGGATTGGGCTGAAGGGTGACAGTCCCCAGGGAACGTACGAATGGACATATGGTTCAAAAGTCGACTACACAAACTGGGGCATGAACCGACCCCAGCCGGGAAATGGCGTCCTATATGTCGTTCTATATGCCGACGAGGTTAGTGACCCGTCTGACTACATGTACGGCTTTTGGGAGAACATTTACGACCAGTTCAATGTCCGTGCATTTGTATGCAAGAACCCGTCAACGGTGTCGTAAACAAATTCAATAAAGTCAAACCTCTACAAAACAAAGAGTTCAAAAATACTGTCAGACAATGAATTCATGCGTATTCCGTAGTGACCGTCGCGTACCATCCTTGCATTTCGACGTTGTTATCTGTGACGAAAGTAAGCAGCATGATCGGCCCGGTCGAGCGATAAACGAGGGTGTCGTTATGAACCCCAGAAAGACTAAAACAAATAACACGTTGAAGGAATTTCGTGAGCTTAACCTAGTTCCAACCTACATTTCCATATGCGGATCATTGAGTCCGTTCTGGATGTACAGTTTATCGTGACCGTCCTCGGTCTTGAAGTCCGAAATGCGCAGTTTTATCGTGCCGTTCGACGACGCAGCAACCAGGGGATAGTTGACAAACGCGTTGGGTGCGTAGCTCTTCGGGTAATTAGGAGAAGTGACCTACAGTCCATGTCTGACTGAGGTATCAGAAAGGCATGTAGCCATGAACTTACAGTTCCTTGTCCCGAGTATAGTGACTTTGGCACGTAGCTGGAGCATTGAGACGCTTGCGCAGGCCCTGTACTTGAGCCTGCGGTGGCAGGCTGCGAACTTTTGCCTGAATTTGCACTGGTTGAACAAATAAGAAATAGGAAGCGGTTGACATTTTCGGAAAAAGTTTAGTTCAACAGGCCATCAGGCATTTTGGGTACATATTCGTTTGACTTTTCTTTTGTAAACTTTTTGAATACCGCTTTTTTAGTACGTTTCGTAAACGAAATCCGTTCAAATGATATAATCGACTGGTCCTAAAAAGACCGTACCCTACGAAAATACTTAAATTTTTGTATTCAAAAAGTGCACTATAAATGGAACTCGTCTTCATTCCGCGTCAAGGACGATCGCGGTAGCCGCTTACCCGATTTCACCTTGACCTCCGGTGTCGCAAGCCGGTACTCGCCACAATAGTATGCTTTCTGAACCGCGGTCATAGCGCTAACTAGCCCGCGTACATGGCACAGCCTACCCTGAAGATGGACACTTCCCCTCCTGATGGAACGTCCATTGAGACAGTGTGCAGCGCTGCTTCTGCATTCTCTTGCGTGTGGATTTCTTCGCCGTTCGAGCCCACCAGTGCCTCGACGACAGACGTCATCGCTTCCTTGTCGGAATCCTAAGTTCCGGCTTATCGTGGCTGACGTGCCCAAGTTTACCTCGAATTGTCCGTATAGCGACGATAAATCATAGCCTGTTTTCGCTGGATAAGTACACTTCCCTCCATAATCGTACTCGGTGAAGTCGCAACGCTTAACCAGCGACCACGCTTCTTTCGGCTTACACGTAAGGATCTCCGTGTTGCTGAAAGTGGCATGCTACTGGAACAGCTTCAAACCGTGCAGCCTACTTTGTACTGCATGTACACGAAGCCGAAAGCTTCCCACGCATGTTCACCTTCCAAGGATGGGTCTTAAAGCTCTCTTCGTGCCTGAAAACGTGCAAAATTCAGCGAGAGCTAGGATGCGGATGCCTACCTCCCGGTGTAATCCCTTCCGCTCCAGAGTTCCAGTTTGCAACCTGGCCGTACCAGCGCTAATGCGTCTCGTGAGGACTAAGCATCCAGAATATACCAGTAGACGAAGTCGACCTAACTTGTGCTTAGGACGATTTTTGGCAGGAATTCCAAATAAATTAAGCTATCTCAGACACTTTAGGCAACCAGAAAAAAATAGAAGGGAAAGGTGCCAAAAAACCAAACACTTACCACAGAGGCTGAAGTCGACCTTAGGTCGGGAATGTGTGATTCCACGCTCAGCAGGAGAGGATATCCGGTGCAGTACTTGTTCGGGTATATCCTGGCGCATACCAGCGGACCATCGGAAGCGGTCCTAGCGTCGCCCCATTCCGCCTTGGAGCATCCGCTTTGGGCACTTCCTAGCTGAGAGAGTGGCCATATCAATAGCGAATAAACGGTACAGAAAATTCGCATGTTCTAAAAGTCACGTTAGTTGGTAAAGCAAGGCTTCCGCGTAAAATGAAAACTGCGACGAGAAGGGTCCTTACGAGCGGCAAAGCACAACTGCTGCGAAATGTGATACGCTTGGTTCAAGGGAATGACAGAACGCGACAATGTTCGGAACGGGGATTTAATTATCACATATGTCCGCGAAAACTTCAAGTTCACATTGTCGGCTTAGGTATCTCCCGAAATAAACTTCGGATGGCCGAGTGTAGACGTTGACGGATTGCTGTGTGCCAAGCCGTGCCGATACGTATGGGAACTGAGTTCAGTCCGCAGTGGCCTTCGCCGCTAATCCTAGCAGCGGAAACCGGATAAGTAGCGCAACGTCGAATGTCTTTGGCTCCCTTCGATGCTGATGCTTTATTCCTCATGAACGATACGTTACACACATATCGCACTTATGAATAGCATTTTCTGACATCTTTAGTCATAAACGGACCTCCCCTTTCTCACGACCATCAAGTCATGCAATAAACTAAGGTAATCTGCATCTACGTTCTTCTGACAGAGGGCATAGCGGTGCGCATCGCAGCGAATGTCGTTCCAGCGCCCGTTGGTCGTTTGTCCGTAGGTGGTCCAGACCTCAACGCACGCTTCCGTGTGAGGATCATTGGGTTCGTTTGGTTGCCAGGCCTGAAAAAGAAAACGTGGCGGTTATGTATCGGCTAATTTTCGCACCTGAAAATCATACGCGCTACCGTCAAACCACTCAAAATGTCCGGTCCAGTTGCGCTGTAGGCCGATGTAGAACTTGATTTCTTCTCCGTACTTGGTTCGGACGTACTCTGAAAGCAGGGTATATGACCTTATAGGCTGTGCCTATGAGCAAGCCTAACTCACGGTCATCCTGACGTTGAGACTTATTATTTCTAGGCAACCGGAGCGCACACAAAAAATGGCCATACTACCAGTGGGGTTTCCTGTGCCGCGGTCCCCGAACACGTCTGCTTATAATGGTAGGAGAATCTTACTTGTGAGGAACAAATTCTGCTGTAAGTCGTGAATCGACGCCAAGGTCCCGCTCAGTGTCTCACAGTCACGCTCAGCTTCCGCGAAAGTCTGCCGCCCCAGCACCTGGAATTTCAGGCTAACAGTGTTGATCACGTCTCTTTAAGTACCTGGTAGCACTTTTCCCCGTAGAAGACCCAGTCATGGCCGCAAACGAGGGCAGTTGTGGTCGTGGCGGAAGTTTCAGTCGTAGTCGTCGTCGCATCGGTCGTAACTAGTTGCGAAAGTGTTGTAGAACTGGGACTGGTAGAGCTTGCACTCGAGGCCCAGTCGGCTAGCGAGACGCATAGCACGATGAGGACCAATGCTGCGACGACGAGCCCAGCAATGCATTTGGTGCGATGACTGGAAAGCAACCATTCGCGAGTGGACTGGAGACGGTCTGCAAAAGAGTAATTGC
>JNEY01000329.1:171193-186322 GCA_020875895.1 Aphelenchus avenae
AGAAGAAGGCGCTGCGGCGGGCGACCGGCGGTCAAGGCCGGACGACGTTGGTTGTTGTTGGCTTCCGGCATTTGGGGGAAGGGTAGCGGGTTCCTCCTCTGATACTGCTATTGTAGAGTCGGCTTAAAAGCTCACCGTTAATACCGTGCGCAATCAAGGGATGCCTACCCGGCTCTTGTTGCTGATGTGCGTAGCAGGAGATCGCCTGCATGTTGCCGTCCATAATGATCTGCTCGCCGGGCGTTAGTGCCTTCCCGCAATAGCAGCAAGCGTGGCATTCGACGTGGTAGAAGAGTTCTACCTAAAAAGCCGCGGCTAAAACTACACTTGTGGTAGGCTGAGGCTGCAAATACAAAAGCTGTTCGGATCTTCGAGTAGTTTAACGCTTCCACGAAAAACTTGAAGCGATTCACGGTTAGTTCGAAGCAACTGCGTCTGGACGGACGGACGGAACGAGTCATTTAAGACCGGAGTTAGGCGGGAACGGAACGTGTTGCATTACCCGTTCGACTTGTTATGAGCATATTTTTCTGTAGAGACAAGCCCAGGTGCCCGTGTCGGCTGACGGCCCCGTTCTCCGTCGACACGACCGTCTTCGCCTATCGGAAGAAGTCAGTGCACGAAATATTTTTCGCCGCTTTGATAAATTTTTTTGTCTAGACGGAACGGAAACGGCGAATTTGAGCAGGGAACGGGAATAAAAATTTCGGCAGAGCCCAACCCTTGATGGCAGCTGATACCGGTTGCAGCGCCACACGAGACCTACCCTCAGCTTGTACTTGTAGACCATCTCGGTCGGCGCTATCCCCAGCCGGCAACCGGAGCACTGAAAAGGACTGCACACTCTAAATGCGCAGTGGTGCTCCAACGGAGAATGGCTCGTTCACTACCTGTAGTAATGCGTCTTGCAGTACAACTGCCGCTTCCTTTCGTAGCAAGACGTTGTCAGGCCGGCCCCACAGACGCAGCATATTGCGCAGCGCTCGTGAAAGAGATTTTCGCCGATCTAAAGAGACTCGTCGAGTAGAGTGTGTTACTGCTAGGGCAGGGAACCCTTCAGTACCGGAGCCGATTCCGGTTCCCAAATTTACAACCGATTTCCATTCCAAAAACACCCTGCATCCGATGCCCATTGCAGATGTATCAGCAAGTTTTACTAGGCAAAGCGTTTAGTACACGTTTAAAAAAAGCCTTAAACGGTAAGAGTCGTTGTTTCGATACAAGAGCAAGAGCCCCTTGAAGGCATTTATGGCCGTGTTTCGTGGGGCCTAAGCGCAGCCTGCGACCGCAAAAACTGTCGGCAGGAATCGATTATTTGTGGACAGGACGTGCTCCCAAGAAATATGAATCACGTACCTTCATAATGAACTGATCGTAGATTGGTGCATCGCAAACGGTGCAAATCTGAGGTGGTCCCTAAAGGATGCACGCAAATGCACGTAAAGGAATCGAAATATCGCACCTTCTTCTGCGGTTCCTCCGGATACCCGAAGGGAAAACTGCTGAAGGTGGCTTGCCCTTCGGGTGACCGTGGTTGGCCGCCGCCGATTGCGTCGACGACTTGCGATATCGCTAGCAGCGGTGGCTTGTAATCCTCGAAGCAAGCGAAGTTTGTTGGGACATTCATTAGCTCTAAACGGTAAGCTATCAGCGCACACTCTTCACACTTCCAAAGCGATGACAAAGTCTACTTCGTTCAAGAAAGGATAAGAACGAACATTATAGGGTTACCGATGTAGCGTAGCTCGATATTCTGCCAGTTTCAAGCCTTTTGTCAGGCACAGAAAAAGAGAGAAGGATTCTCTTGATGGTGACCGACAAAGAGAGTCATGCGGGAGAAAAGAAATTAGAAAGACGTTTCAAATGGAAAGCAGGCATTTCCCTTTGATTAGCTGGTTCAAGCTCCTTCGACAGTCACGGGATTCGGATCCGGCAAGCTTCTGCTACGGGTGCAATAACTAGGCAGCTGAAAGGGTTGGTAGCGCATCAGGTACGACTGAGCCGATGCTAAAACTGGCCCTTATGCGAGATCTGTGGCCAGGGATCTCCGCAAGACGAAAAATATCCCAGGTCCGGCTCGGAGCAGCCGGAAAAGAGCCTTTAGAAAGATAGAACGACCAGGGTTGATCGTCCCCATCAATCCTACGCGCCGCCAAGGATAGAAAATCCGGAACGATTTTCTCCAAAAATTGACTCGAATTACATCGTCCTCGCATGTTCAGAGCGCATTTAGAGCTGTTGAAGCCTGCAAAAGCTTATAGCTTACGCCGAAAAGACACATTTGACGGCGTTTGGTTTTAGGCTTGCCAGATGCCGTCACGGCCCGTGGAACCTGATCGTACTGGGTCCTACTGGGTTTGAACTGGACCTCAGCAACTCTATCAACTTGTGCAAAAATGCAGTGCATTAAATGTCACTCCAAGCGGTGCAATGTGGAACATGAAAAGTAATACAAGCCTGACCTCGTCCAAACCGCCCTCAGGACAGCTTAGTTCGCGCGACTTTCGCACCACCCGTTGTGCCAGCTTCTTGTCAAAATTGTCGTTTTGTGCGCGCAAAGTTGTCCCCACTTGTCACGTCCGACCTGTCCATTTTTGAGCGTGCTTCCGCCGGCTGGACACTGTGCCAGATGTCCTCGTCGTTCTGGCGCCGGTGCGTGTTCGACCGCGTCGTGCACGCACGGCGATCATTGTCCATTAATATTTAGGCGCATGCATCCATCACTCGGCTGTCGCCGCCGCAGAGCGAGAGGCCCGTTTGCGTAACGCGCGCGAGAACACTGCTTTCTGCGGGAAATGGACCAATCTGACCAAAGCACCGTGATGACAATCGCCGAAGTTGCGAGATTATTCAAGGCTCGATGCATTTTAAATCGCTAAAGAAAGAAACCGTTAAGAAAATACAACGAGAGATTTTTTATTATAAATTTCTCGCCTACACCCAAGAACAGACTTTTGGACCTGAGACTACCTACAGACCTAGACCCCCATCATCCGAGTGCCACACCCAGGCTTAATACGGAACTGAAAACGAGCCGTAATTCAGTTCGCACTTTAACAAAACTGAGGGAGTGCTACTGAGAATGTATTCTGAAGGTCAGAGTTCAAGGAAGGTACAACAACAAAGGTCTTCACGAATGCGCATCCTCACTCAGTAAGCGCAAGAATGTGTCCTTCTATGCATTTAAAAATGCAGTAACAGACAGAACGAGACAGAAAAAGAGCGTTGTGTGATTTCCGCCGACTAAGCTATATTGGTTGTTCACTTAGCTATTTGAATTACCAGGAACGCTCGACTTTGACAAGGACCGGTGGCCCACTCAAAACAGGTTTATTCGTGGAGAGATAAAAAGCAAGTAATCACTTCTTGAACAACTCAAGTACGGTCAATTCGCCGTTCAAACGGGCGGGCGGAGTTCTCGATACTTGAAGAACAGCTTCATCCAGGTCTCTGCGCAGAACTCCTTTTCGTTCTCCGCCTTGGCGGCCTCCGTAAGCTCCTCGTTGGCCGCGGTTTCGATAAGAAGATCCTAGATCATAAAGTTTTGAATGGCATTGTCGCTGAGCGCAAGGAAAACAAATGAATATAAACTAAGGCGCTGGCAAGGTGTGCCAAAAGTTTCGTATTCGCAGTGTATCCTAGCACCATTGGAGAGCGGTTCTCAGATAACTTAAGTTCCCTTCAGTTCAGTTCAGTTAAGTTCAGATAGCTGTTCCCTGATTTGACCAGTAACACAGGAACGAGGTCCTATAAAACTCCGAGCTTTGTCATGCATGCGTACCTAGCGGTACCGCATTGCACAAGAATGCATGCGTGCACTTATGCATACTAAGCGATATGGCATACTAGCGGTACCGGATGCAGGAAAATTTGCATGCTAGGTTGGGCAGACCCTTAATGCCCCAAGGTCAAGGCACGTATCGGACACGTATAACAAAGACGTGACCCGTCAAAGTTTATGCTTGCATCCTATCGCAGCTCGCTATCGCATGCTTCCGAATCGGGAATTCCCAGACAGTTTATGTCCGGGAATGGACCGGACCATAATGTAAGCATGCATGCGTACCAAGCGGAACCGCATGCACAACCGCATGCACAACCGCATGCATGCGTGCAGTCATGCACACTGAGCGGTACTGCATGTAGAAATGGGAACTTACAGAGTTCAAAGGTTGTTTCGTTGTATTTAGATTGCAAGGTATGTTTCACAAAAATTCTTGAAAATCCTCTAGCATCGCGGCGTGCGCGTTAGCGCACATGAGAGGCTAGTGAAGCAAGTTTGCTAGCTCCCAGACATGCTAAGCTTTTGAAGCACTCAGCTGAGAGGACCAAGTACCATGCTTACCCGAAATTGAGTCATGCTGAGCTCGTCAGCAATTTGTAGTTGTTCGACGAACGCAGGGGTCCGCTTGCCACTAATGAGGAAGTCGACGCAGCTCTCGGCAAGCTTGTGAGCCTGGAACCTGTCGGCCATGCGTAGAATCGTGAGCACGTTTGTCGCTACAGACACGGCCGTTACAAGTTACAACTATCCGAAAGATCACTTACGTCTAAGAGGCAGAGCGGCCGCGGAAATGGCCTGTAGGAAATATTCGAAGTCATCAACTGCCAGTGTCGGGAGTTCCACCTCGTCCTTGTTGCGATCGGCAAAGTCTCCGAAGAACATGCCTTCGAAAAACTCCGAATGGTTTGCTAGGAACTGTAAAAGAACGGTTACTTTAGGATACATTCGTGAGCCTTTCATATACCGTATTCCCTTTAATATAAGTCCATCGGGTTAATTTTTCGGGCAACCCTTCAAGCCAAGGAAGTGAGTTTTTGAGCTCGTGACGTTGCTTATAATGGTGGTAATAGTAAAAGAAAGCGGCAATATCAACCTCAGGCTGTGTTTGTAGGATTGGACTATTCAGACCTGCCTTGTTGTAACTTGCCATCAAAACAACAGTCATGATTAAAGCTTTTAGATAACTAAAAACTCCATTGTTTCTGTTGAGCAGCGCTAAAACCTTGAAAGGGTTGAAGGACCCTCCTAAAGCGTGTGCGCGTGCTAACGTATGTTTCCCTAAAAACTACAAAGAGCAGCTGCTTGTGGGAGGAGATATGTTTTCGTATAATTTGTGTAGGGGGCGGGTTAGAGAAAATACGGTACCCCTTTGTTGCAGTAAATGCGCCGGTCGCCGAAGACGAAGGTAATGTCGTGGCTGCGCAACTTGTGCCCGTAGATACCATCGGTGACTTGGCAACTGAACGTAGTGACATCCATCTTGAGCGTCAGCGTGTTGTTCCGCACGTACATGCGCGAAATAATCTACAGTGTTCAATTATGCAAACGTTGTCGTACGTCAAAGAAGACACGAAAAAACACACTTACGTCCAACGTAGCACGCGCATTCCAGCCGCTGACGGTCCAGCCGTTGCGGAAGATCGTAGCTGTACTCAGTCCCTTGGTGTCCTTCCTTGCTCGTCGAGGCCAATGAAGCGCATATTCGGCCTTGCAGTGCCATTCCGGGCGGTTTGCGGTGTGCGCGGCGTGCAACCAAATCGCTAGGCTCTGGTCGTTGACGTACACTTCCATCGTGAACTGGACGCCAGAGAGGGTGAGCGGCTTACTGGACACCTTGTCCGCAGACTGCATGAACGTGTTCCAGTCGTCAATGTTCAGCGTGAGACCGCCTTTGCGCGGGCCGTCTAAACCAGAGAATGTGAAGGAATCAGCACTTAGCAACATTCAGCTGTCTGTTTATTCTTGTTCCAAGCATGCCTACCTTGCGCGAAGTTCCTTGGAGAGACGTCATCTACACAACGCGGCGGACTCAGTCTGAAATATTTCTCATGTAACCCACGCACTCTGCATCTAGCACACTTCCTCTTAAAAGCGAACAAAGAAGTCCTGGAATTTTTCAAACAACGAAGTAGGGATTTTCGGAGCCACGAAGACTGACGCTGTAAGCGTATTTTTGAATCGAGGAAAAATATTTACCGAGAATTCATTCCCCCGTCGAGCTTTGCTTTCTTGGACGTCGGAGCATCTGCGCCAACGCCGGCGACTATCGAAGCGGAACTGTCGTTCATTGCTGGATTGACGCGAACCGTGCGATATTCCTAAACACTCTGTTTATTTTGAAACAATATAAGACAGTGCAACAGGTATCAGCTTTGCCGACAATTGCCACTTCGAGCCGGTTGCTTAGCCAGTTCGATATCATGCACGTTCGGTTTAAAAATTGGTAAGTGCGAAGTGGATGAATCGTGGAAAGCATTAGCATCTGGTCTGTGGCCATAAATCTACATCAAGGGTAAGGGCGGGACTGACCAGTGTACATTTGTATACCCCGCGATCTGAATTTAAAACGTAAAAGGTAAACCGTTTGAAAATGCAATTGAGAATGGTACCACAAAACATTCAGGAATACGAGATTCGAAAAATATCATCGGCGCTTTGTCAGCCACATGTCTCGTAAGTACTTAAATTCATTTCACATGCGGACAGTGTTCCGCGCAAACATTCAACGGGCAGCATTTACCATTTACAGTTACACATCGTTCGCCTGCCCTTTGGTTCCTAGAATAATTGCGAAACAGAGTCCCACCAAATAAAGAAGTAGTGTTCAAGAAGCAGGCATTAGTCAAAATGGCCGTTTACTAAGCGTTCGTCGACGTTTGGCTCACAGAGCAATTGCCGTTGCTTTTTTCCCGTGCTTTCTTTTTCCATAACCATGTGAAACTGCCTTATATTCGTCTGCTCCCCATGACATGCTTCTATGGACTCGTCCAGCACAGATGTTCTTCCTTCTCAAACTTTGTCGTCCGATGTTATTGACTATCATGCACTGTTTCCACTTTCCGTTAGCTTGATCTTCTTATACATGCCAAAGTCTCAGAAAGTCTCCTTTAGGGGACAATGCGTCTTTATTTGAGGTTCTCTTCCCACCGAAGCCGCGAACTTGCCAAAAAGTATAAACTCCCGGGTTTCAGATCCGGTACGGCAGAAAACGTGCACCTTATGCTCATTTTCTGCTTAGATATGACAGCTTTTTAGCAAAAATTGTAAAATCCCCGAACACAGATAACTAGCATGTATTCGCCAAGTGCTGGAACTTTAGATTTGTTTGACCGACTGAACTAAAGCTGTAGGGATCGCATGACCCCAAATCCTTCGATATTATGGCATTTATTCTTCCAACTTCAGCACGTAACATAACGAACTGCGCGGCCATGGGCGTCGAGGAAGCCAGGATAGATAAAGCTTAGCGGGAAGAAGCGGGAAATTAACTGCGTCTCCATCGCTACATCTCTACGGCGATACGTGGTCTGATGCGTTCATCATGGCAACTGGTAGAGTTTACTATACCAACTGTTGGCAATAACTAAATGTGCTGAACGCTTGCTTGGCTGAAGCTTAGACCATCCGGGAAGCGCATTACGTCCTTCCCGCGTCGGCCATGGCCCCTCTTCGACGGTCTGTAGTCCACAACTTTGAGTTCCCTACAAAGAGAGGGTATTGCCCTCGAGGTGTGTACGCGCACAAGCCTTACGTTGGTGGCGACTCATGAAGGCACTTCGCCGCCCCGAACTCGTCAATTTGTGGTTCAAGGTAGCCAAATGTCGGATCCTGCTCGTAGCGCTTCAGGTACTGCATGACTAGACTGATGGTGTGGTTGTCAGCGCTCTTGAAGGCCGCGCAGTAAACCGCCTGGCGGACGTCGACGTGAAGGCTGAAAGTTCATAGGAGACGTTACTGGGTACTTATTTGGGCTCATAAAGTGAGTTCCCACAAGTTCATCTAGGTGGATCTACCTGCTTAGACTGACTTCGCGAGTCCGAGATCGGGCTCAAAATCAGACACAGTTATTGTCAGACGGAGACGTAAGCCTTTTCTCGCACGCAGTTATCGATGCAAGTCGTACCTGTTGCAAGTGCTGACATTGTGACGAGTGCCCGAGGAGAAGCATTCATCTAGGAAGAGCTTCAGATGTTGCTGCGCATCGTCGATGGCTGCCGTCACGTCGAAGTATACGGCGTGAAGCAGAACAGAGCTTTGCAGAGTTCTGAATTTCTTCTCATGCTAGCGTAAGAATTCACCGATGCCCTCTGAGAAAATGCTAGTTCAATGGGCTACCTTTTATTAACGAGCGGAGAGGAATGGAAAAAAAGAATATATGTATGGGGTAATGGACGCTTTGCTTTACCTATGTTAGATGACTGTGTAGACATGTTGCCTGAACAGAATTTATGAATAGCCCTTTAGGCTCATGGTCTACAACTTTAAGGGTTGGTAGAACCATAACTGGGTCTGGGAATCATCCTTTGCCCACTCCGGAGAATCATGCAAACGGGGGGCGCAGGAGGGTGCTTACCTTTCGTCCCAGCTTCGTTCGCCGTTCGCATTCCAACCCACCCTCTTGTATAAAGGCTCGAGTGCGTCTCGGGTCGTATTCTAAATGAATTTTGGTATTTGCCTCTTTCAGGCTAAGTTCTTACGCGGAACCGTTCTTTCTCCGTCCAAGGAAGGTTCTTTTCCGCTGCCGCGAAAAAGGTCATTATCGAGGCGAATAAAATTGCAGAGATCTTTCCATCGGCACCCGCCCTGTTGAGGCGATCGAGCATGACCCGAGGCACTCGAAGAGGGTCGAGCGATTCGTTATGACTGAAGAGAAGGACAAGTAATGCTGAGTGGTTCGTTATGCCACTCGGTTCAAATCGAAGACTTACACCACAAACGAAGCTTCGTCGGAAAGTAGCCGCAAAAGATGGTCGTCGTCGAGGAGATCTGGCCGCCCGGAAATCAGTTTTGTCAACTTCTCAAACGTCGCATTGTCGTAGCGTATACGACCAAACGGTGAATATGCCCGTCCGAGAATAAGCTCCAGTTCACTAGACCTCGGTTGCTCCTCGCAAGTGCGATTACCTGCAATTTTCAGGCCTTCTCGCATTGCAATGGTGGGACGTTTGAACTAGGGACGACATGTTTATCACAAAGTGCATTGCAGAGAATAATGTACCCAGCATCCAGTAGCGACCGTACGACCCATCTGCGTGCACAGACAGCAAAGGTACATCCCACGAAAGCGACTCGTGGTTCTCCTCGGCGTCTGAGCGGTTATAGGGCGCTTGAGAAACGACGTAACCGTTGGCGGAATGCTCCACTGTGACTAGCGGGAACGACGGCTGGAGGAAGAACGCGTCGAGGAAATGGGTCAGATTGAGCAAGTTCGAGCAGGAGCCGAAGCTGACATGGCGACTTTCTTCCTAAAGTTAACGCTGCAATGTGTGCTTAAAGAATGCGTACCAAGAACGCATCCGCCAGATCCCGGTAGACCGCATTTCCCCGGCGATGCTGTTGAAGGTAGCTTCGTAGGGCTCGCCGGAATGCGTCTTCGCCAATAGCCCACTCGACAGTGTTCAGGATTGCTGCTCCGGGCGCGTACACGTAATCTACACATACGCTTAAGGGCTTGATACTTGGAAAACTCGTACCGAAATCGGATCGGTTGTACACAAGTGGATGGTAAATTTGTTCTGCGATGTACAAACCGCCAACGACTTCCACGACTCGTTCGCTGTCCTGAACAAGCAAATTGTGCGCATTTCTGGTCCCTGCTTGAACCAATAATGTGGTCCACTTGGCCCACTTTGTAAGCGAAGAATTTCCCAAGGGCATAACTAGGGCATAATCGCGACGGGAAGAAGGGCCGTTTGTCAATCCCCGTTCTCGCCTTCAGTCAGGCAAGGCATCTACAGGCAAGCGTAGAACACCAAGGAAAGAGTCTTGGCCCGGCGGCCCCCTTTCAACCTCCTTTAACGTGCATACGTCATGTATGTGTACGTACAATGAATCGGTGATGCTCGGCAGGGATGAATCGCTTCGTGATCGTCACCATGAAGTAGGTGGCGAAGCTCTCGTGGAGGAACAAGTCGCCCCAACGATCCGCCGTGACCAGGTCCCCAAACCACTGGTGCACGGTTTCGTGACACTGCGTCGAAGCGATGCCCCACAGCCTATCGGGCGACGAAGTCTAGGGACGTTACGCTTATCATCTAAGTCTAATCCCTCCCCTACCAGTGGGTCCGCGTACACCGCTCTGTGACTGGAGATGATGAGGCCCCAATTCTCCATCGCTCCAGCGGTCAGCGCCGGTACTGCCAGAAGGTCTGAAAGCAGGGGCATTCTTTCCGAACGCCACAAAACCGGCACATACCAAGTTTGGGTTGTCCGAAGTCCATCTGAGTGTACTCCTTCATCGCGACAATGCATCCGACGGTAGAACGAAGTGCGTAGTCGAGGTAGTCTTCCATGCCCTCCCAGCCCCAGACTCGCACCTGAAAACGAGATGCATCATGTGCGTCGACAGAGCTTTTTGCCACTCTTCCGTGGGTACGTAGCCTACTGTGCTTACATACCGGGGCGTATCGGAATAACGTTGCACGAAAAAGTTTGAGAAAATAAAAAAATATATCCGATTTCCGTCCATTGTTGGGGTTACGATATCTTTAAAATGAGGAAAAATCCGCTATTTTAGTCAAGCTTCGCTTTTTTGCCTATTTATTATCAGCATTCGCAGGGTTCGCCTTTCCAGCTATTACATTAGAAGCGCTGAATGAAGGTGCTAAACACATGGGATTTTCACATTTGTTCCCGATTTGCGACTTTCGACTGGCTTTGAACTTCCGTCTTACGGAACAAGAACTTGTTTCGAATTCCGATTTTATATTTTGTATCCAATACACCTCTGTTGCATACCAACGTCCTGGACGAAACGTCCAGCTTCGAAACCAGCTTCCCCACCGCAAAGGCGATTAAGTAGGTGGACATTCTAGGTGTGGGATAAAACGTAGTCGTCACGTATCCGCCGCTAAAAACTGCATTGAGTTTTCATTTCGAATGAACAGCTTACCCTGACGTGTAGTTCGCTTGTGGAATTGTGTTACTCAGCACAGTGTAACCTCCAGGATACGTAATGGTAAGCTGGACCACAGCTTTGAAGTGTGGATCGTCCCAGCACGGCATCAACCGGCGTGCGTCCTGCGGCTCGAACTGCGTGTACACCATGAAGCTAAAGCAATCATCCGTCTTAGAGAGCCAATACGTTTCAGCGGCAAAACGGAATGAAACGGATAATTTCCTCAGAACCGTAGCGCCGTGTCGTCCTACGCGTAAACGCTTTTGGGACGAGCTCTACAGAGCTTAGTAGGAGAACCTCCTTACCTTCTGTTCCCTCTACGGTTCCTGTACGTCCCGTAGATGACGCCGTTTTCTCGACCGCCGAAGACAATATCGCCAGCATAGGCAATTTCCACGGAGTAGTTCAATGGCGGAATGAAACGCCCTTCGGGGACTACCCTCAAGCGCCCTGTTCCATCTTCTACGGAGTGGTTGGACTCGACGATACGTTCGCCCTGGTACAGGCGGACGCTGAGGATTGTGAGGTTCTTCATGTCAAGAGACAAATGGTCGGCGAATGCGACGCTGCGGAAGGAGACACGAACGAAGCCATCGAACGTTAAGGTGCGATCTAAACGAAGCCACGTTCTGGCAGATTTACGAGCATCTCCTTACTATTATCCCACTCCGCTGCTTCGTCCGGAAAGTATGGCTGTACGTGAAGATCGTACCGAAGGACTTCGACATTTCTCGGCAAAGGCGGCAGGCCGTACTCGTCGATACCTAAATGTTTTAGCACGTATTCAAGGTCCTTGTATTTTTGGTCCGACTTGAAGTTGCAGTATGGGTTTTGGGACTCAATAATATCTTCGCCAGTTTTGTAATGTAATCCATCTTCCGCCCATACATATGCTATTGCTTAAGCTTAGGAACGCAACTTTCGACAGTCGCTTTGAATTCTACGTTGAGTAGCACAATCTGTTTCACTTACCTGCAAGTGAGCCTTGAACGAATACTGAGAATAGCAACAGCGAAAAGATGCTTTCCATCGTAATAATGAATAACTGTTGAAGCGTCAGAGCCTTTTATACGGAGAAAGAATTCACAAAGAAACAAATGTCAAATCGGTACAATTCTTTTATTCTTAACAGTCGTCTCAAGCGATTTCCGGCAATGCTTCTTTCCAGAACATTCATTGGGTCCCATTGTCGGCGAGAGAAATTTGAGGCGTGCTAAGCTGACGACGGATACACGAACTAAAAGAAAACGTAGCGCTTTTCCACCGGACGATAAAGTGTCACAATCTTCGCTACTGGTTTTGGACCCAGACGGCATCAGCGTTCATTTGATTCATAGTGACGAAACTAGTGTCGAAGATAACAACGATGCCTTTTCCCTCTAAGTCGAATGTAAAAGCCGAAGAACTTAAAACATACGATTCGAAAACTCTTACTTTAGGCCAGACGACATCAAGGATGTGTTGATAATAGCTAGGAAGTAGAGATGGTCGGCCGTGACATGACGCGAGCCGTGACGTGACGTTACGCCGTTCATAGCGTCACGGCTCACGTCACGGGCCCTAAAATTGCCGTTTTTTTTGTGCCGTGACGTTATCTGCCGTGATAGTGTAAAAGCCATGATTTCTTAGATAACTTCACGATAATTTTTTACCCTCACGGCACGGCTCACATCACGGGGGTGCCCCTTACGTCGTGGGTCCCGTCTCGGGGTGCCCCGACTATCTCTACCAAGAAGCGCGCGTAATGCGTAATGCGTAATTAAGGGGCCAAATGCAATGCTGTCGGTACTTCTCGATGATATCCTAGCAGCATCAGGGGAAAGCGCGTTAGTGCCAACCACACAACTGCTTATTAGATGCAACGGAAATAAAGTCAAGGATATATAAGTCAAATAGCGTAACTAGGCAGGAATAAACGAATATGCAAGTTCAAAAATACTTTAAAGCTGTAACTGTCAGCTTGTGCATTGTTTAAGTGTTCAAGGCCAATAAGTAGTGCTAGTCGGGTACACCCCCGTGACGTGAGCCGTGCCGTGATGGCCCCCTCCGTGACGTGAGCCGTGACGTGATCACGTCACGGCTTTTTTACCGTGACGTGATGACCACCCCCGTGACGTGATCCGTGACGTGACACGTCACGGCGCCGTGCCGTGATGCACGCTAAACACATACAATATCGCCTACTACTCAGAAACAAAGAGTTTAAAACGTACCAAAGAACGCGTCGGAGCGTACGAAAGGGTTAAAATGAGCATAATGTCATAATCAGGACGAGGACGATGACGCCACCAAAAGATTTTACGAAAAATGTCATAGTTTTGACCAAAATCGACAATTTTTGGTCATTTTTTAGGCAAAATCACGTCACGGATCACGGCGCCGTTAAGGAAGGACCCCGTGACGTGAGCCGTGACGTGGTCACGTCACGGCTTTTTTACCGTGACGTGATGACCGCCCCCGTGACGTGATCCGTGACGTGATCACGGCATCACGTCACGTCACGGCTCACGGCACGTCACGGCTGACTAGCACTACCAATAAGTGTGACTCAAAGGATTAGAAGCCATTTGTTCTTCCAACTATCAGACATAACACAATGAACTAAACTAAACGGTCATAGTTGTCAAGGAAGCCAGGATAGATGGAACTTAGCGGCACGGAAGATGAACTGGATCGCCCAACGCTAACAAGTGACGCTAAACTGGCAGCGTTTACCATGCCAGCTGCCGGCAATAACCTAAATGCGCTAAACGCTTTCTTGGCTAAAACTGAGACCATCCGGGAAGCGCATCACGTCGTCCCCGCGTCGGCGATGGCTCCACTTGTGTGGCCTGTAGCCCGCAAGTCCGCGTACCCTAAACTTTGTAGTGTACCACCCTCAAGCACATGCGTGCGTAAGCCTTACGCTGGTGGCGATCCCGGCAGGCAATTAACCACCACACGCTCTTCGACTTGTGGTTCGAGGTAGCCGAGCATCGGATCCTCCTCGAAGTGCCTCAGGTACTGCATGACGATGCTCAGAGTGTGGTTGTCAGCGCTCTTGAAGGCAGCGCAGTAAACTGCCTGGCGGACGTCGACGTGAAGGCTGAAGGACGATTATGACGGTGTCAAAATGTAAACGTAATTCTCTGCCGCAAAGGTCGATGGGTCGTAGCCGCAGGGGCGTAGCTAGGAGGGGGATCACGGCAAATAACAAATATTTACCAAATAAGGCCAAAAATCGCTCTGGCGGCGCCTGCGGCGTAAGGGTCTCCCTTTACCCACCCTTGGCCCACACAATTTTCGGCAGGCAACGCCTCTGCGTAGCTGTACCTGCTGCAAGTGCCGATGTTATGATGAGTGCCCGAAAAGAAGCATTCGTCCAGAAAGTGCTTCAGGTAATGTTGCGCATCCTCGATCGCCGCCTTCACCTCGAAATATACAGCGTGAAACAGAACAGCGCTTTGCAGAGTTCTGAACTCGATTTTTATTAGTTCCACGAATCCGACGCCCATTTGGGAGCATGCTAAGATCAAACCCTCCGTAAAGGGCGAAATTCGACCACTAGAAAAGTACCTAAATGAATTTTGGGATCATACTTGCTCTTTGCTACTTGCTGGGTCTTATGGTATGGCCCGGTCGAGCCTCGACTTAGAGGCCCATTGTCCATGGTCGCACACTGTGGGAGGATGTCGAAGATGGAAACAGAAAGCACAGAGCGGGAGGATGTCTACCTTTCGTCCCAGCTTCTGTCGCTTTTGACATTCCAGCCGACTCTTTTATACAAACGCTCGAGTGCGCCTATCGTCAAGTTCTAAACGAATACTGCTACTTGTCTCCTTCAGTTCTTACACGGAATCGCGCGTTCTCCATCGGTGGTATATACTCGTCCGCTACCCAGGCAAATCCCATTATAAAGAGGAATACAGATGAAGAGATCTTTCCATCGACAGCGGCCCTGTCGAGGCGATTGAGCATGATGCGAGACAATCGGAGGGGGTCGAGTGATACGTTGTCACTGCAAAGAAGAACGTGGACTACTGAGTGGTTCGCTATGTCCAGGGGTCTCAATTCCAAAACCCGGATACAGGGCCCAGCAGGTCACTTTCAGGGGTTTTTCAGGGGCCAGAAGTCAAATTCAGGGGGTAAATCAGGGGGTATTTTTTCTCTTTGTTTTCCATGAAATTCATGATTTACTGGCGCTCCAAAAAGCACTTTTCAAATGCCTGTATCCGCCAGGAAGCTTCGC
>JNEY01000330.1:62331-95434 GCA_020875895.1 Aphelenchus avenae
CCGAATGTGCGTTGTCACATGACAATAAGGTCCGAATGACCGAGCCCGTCTGGCTGCGCCGTATGCGCTGGCTTATTCGTTGCCAAATAATTTTCAAGCAGGATTTCCAAAAGCCATCGCTCACAACCTTCACAACTAACCTGAGTCGAAGGAGACGAAGAATTGTTGCCGGGAAGCGTGGAGTTGTCCAAAGGCGGGTGTTGTCCGTCTTCAGGTCCCATTGTGACGTTGATGAACGAGAGGTTGCAGGTGCAAGAGCGACGATGACACGAGAATGAAACGACCTGCGATGCTGAAAATAGGCCCATTAGACTGATAAGCAACACTCTACAGTAACCAATACGAAGCGCCAACCGCGAAAACAAACAGCATTGTCGACAGACATTCATAGTTCAGACCGCAATGAACTTTCGCCTTAGAAAGTTACCCATATCTTATTTGCCATGCAAATTCCGCTAAAAATATCATATAGTGGAGGATTTCGTACGTGATCCGCTCGAAGTGCTCCCATGATTTCACGCAGATCTCTGCCTTGGTGTTCTATAAAAAAAGTTCCAGTAAGAGTTAATTTTCCGAATAGACTAAGCATCAGGGACGTAGCAGGTCGGGAATTGGCGTCTCGAACGGGCAATGCCCTCCTTGACCATCTTCGCGCAGTTCTAAACAGGTGGCTCTACCAACGTCGTTGGTACGGCTGGGCGAGGGCGTCCTCAAGTCCGGACCCGATTCCGATTCCACAGATAAACGCCGATTCCCAATCCCTTCTGATTCGGCCCAAGCCTTGTACTTTTCCGGCAAACAACCTACGTGCAATCTGTCTTTCCTACTGCCGCTATCAAATGAAAGCATGCGATGCAGTCACTTCCTTCTATATCGGTATAGCATAGCAGAGGATTATTGCGAAATCCTAGTAATCGGGAAATAGCTTTTTTCTCGAAACGTCTCATGCAAGTTCCGTTCGAGGTTCACCGGGCCTTTGCGTCCGCCGCAAAACGTATGAACCTGATTTTTTAGAGTCTTCTTCGTTCGCAAGAAAACCGAAGGAACGCAAAACATGCTACACCTTTTATACGATATAAGGTATACATTAATTGCGCGCTTGTCGTGAACCTTGCTCTTTCGCGCACCGGCGTCTGCCTGTTGCCGACGATGCGTCTTCTGTCAGACCTCGCTACCACGGATGTCCCTCGTATCCGGTTCACCGTCGAATATCACCAAATCACCCAATCAAACATTCATGTGGAAGCGTTCCGTTTACGAAAGGTAGGGGTAGGGACTGGGCTGAGTTTTAATTCGGTACGTCCAAAATTGGGGATTACGACTCGAATCAAAAGTGACACACGGGTGGAAATATAGATGCTACCAGAAACCCGAAATCAATGCAACACCATGACTTAGTCAACAAACCCGTCCGATAATTTCGCGTTAAATTCCTCTGAAAGTGGAGCTTGCACACGAGATGCTTCGTTTGACTGCAAAAATACTGGTATTAGTGGCGTGCATAGGCTATCTAAGTCTTCTAAAGAAACTTTGGGAAAGAAGACTTATTCCCTATCATAGCGTCTGGCCTAAGCATGCTCTCCTCATATTCAAAACCTTGACAGTTAACGAGAACATCAAGCATAAGTCTAAGTTAAGCCATTCACTGCATGCTTGAAGTAGCCTAGGTTGATTCAACTTGATTGGAAATTGCTAGAAACGTGAATTTAGGCATAAACTTGAAACATAGTTTATGCCGTCGCTGTACGGACGGGCCTAGTTCGGTGCGACCGGATTAGTCGAGAACACGCAAGCCACTATCCGCGTCGACAGCCTCTGACGACTCCAGCAGTTTCTGCTTTACTGCCCACAAACAGTTGACACCACCATTAACATTTATCCGAGGATGACTGTGTAGTTGACCTGCTCAAAATGCTCCCACGATTTCTGCCAGATCTGCGCCTTGACGTTCTATAAATCTTCCTAGTCGTGTAAAACCTATTTTTCGGCACGAATTACAACGTCCCATGAACATACCAGGTCTGTATACGGCACTCCGACTTCCTGGCAATGCTTTTCCTTGACCTGCTGAGCACATTTCTAAAAGGGTCGATCACGCGTCGTAGATCCTAAGAGCAATCATGGACAACGGGCCTCTAAACCGAAGCCCGGCGGGCCGTTTTCTCTCGAGGCCACCGGAATCGAACCAAAATATGCCTTTGCTTCGAACTTTACAAAATTTAAGGAAATTAAAAAAAAAGATTGTTTTAATGCTTAAATATCCCATTTGTCAGTAGCTAAAAAACGCTATGTCTAGGCCATTCTAATCTATCTTTAACATTCTTAAGTAACTAACTTGTCCTTTAAGTTCTCCACCCTCCTACCGCGGGGAACCCTTAATACACCTTTGCGTTTGAATGGGCACCCTCTGAGTGCCCTTTGATGGTTGACGGTCGTTACGGCAGATAATGAGCACCCCTGGCAGGGGAAGGGGGGGGGGGGGTAATTCCTGGTTTGCGTGTGGAGACCGGGTCCGGGGCCTGAAGCCAGGGGTCGGGACAGGAGCCGAGCCAACCATCCAGGGCTCTGTCGCGGCCCCAATACCCGCCACGAGTGGGGTAGGGCAGGCACCGGTGCCCGGAACTGTCCGCGGGCCGTGGACCGGGCGGGACCCGGGGCCCTGCCAGGGTTGGATGCACGCGCAGATCGCTAGTCGATCACATGGAACCTACCGGCGGGTGGCATTCGCCCGAGTGACCCACGCGGAGCTGGAACCGGTACATCACGCCAGCAACCGTCTGACGGGTGGCGTTGTAGATTTCCGCGTGGAAGAGACAGCTGAGGGGATTGATGTCCGCCTGCATCTTGACGATGACTTTGTCGGCCAGCTCAAGCACTTGCGGACTCTTTGGGTCCAATGGCGACTGACATCCCGGACAGCCGGCGACGCCGGAGTAGAGCCCAAGGAGCGCAAGAGACATCAAGAGACAGTAGGCCATCGCTAGCAAGCGGAGGGAAACTGTCAGATGAATACAAATAACACATTTCCTAGACCTTATAAAGACGGCGTTTGGGTGCAGTTGACGTCACCGGCGACAAAGAGACGGCAGGTTTGGCGGCATAGTTTGGTGAGGGCCACCGCAAAGGAAATGCCGCTGATCAAAACGTAAATATATGCATTAGATCTTTAGTAAACCGCATGACCTCCGAGCACGTCTATGCACAGAGGACGATTATGATCTCACATGAAGCATTGTTTATTCATGCGGTGCGGCCCCGCTAAGCAGAGCCGAAAGACAAGCGGCTCTTTTACATCGAAAGCGAACTTGGAAGGACTAAGCGTCCAATATTTGAACCCTTGATACAAGGCATTGCTCCGACGCACCTGTCCTATCCTATATCCAAGCTTCAAGGCTACAACCCTTAGAGCTCTAAAATTGTTTCACTTTTTTCACTTTCTTTCGACTTTTATTTAGAGCTTTTTGAAGTTTCAACAGAAAATGCCCAGAAGCCACAAAGTCGGCCGTGGCGAAAAAATTATGCAAAATTCACAAGAAGAGTGTCGAAAAAAAACAACCTAACACAGACATCCCACCAGGTTTAAAAGCGCCTGTGACTCTACAATCTATGGTGACCATTTAATAGCAGGGATAAACAGTCCTGCCTTAGTCAACAGAAACGAAACTTTGTCCAAAAAGTCGACGAATATAGCGAGATTTTCTTGGCTTAGCCTGGTCCTCGGAGCTTTTGTATATGAAAACCTGAATGTTAGAGAGCACAGTGCGCTTGGCTGGCTTGCAGCGAGACGCCACGGTAGCATTCGAACGCAAGGATGACAACGGTGGGCCTCATTTGCAACAGTGATAGCGTGTTTTAGGGGCCATCCAGAAAGTCTGTAATTCTTCCAGGTGGGTGGGTGGGGTCGGGCCTCTGATTACATTCGATTACAGGGTGGGGGGGGGGGGGTGGGAGTCAAGCCTTTGATTACGTAATCACAAGCACTAAAATGGCCCGCCGCTAGGCGCCGCCAGAGCAAATTTTGACTATATACTGCAAATTTTGACTTAAAATTTCGTTGGTGTCGCCTGCGGCGGGCCTTTTTTTAACTCATTTTTGGTGCTCCGTTCGACGATATTCATCACATTCGTGCGTGTTCTTCTTAGCAAAATCGATTCCAGTTTCGTTACCGGGTTGCGGCAACCTGAAGCTGCACCATATAGAGGTGTGCCTACAGTGGTTCTAGGTGGCTGAGCAGGAGTTTCCTAACAAGTGATCTTCAAATCTTTTCTCGTTTGCGAGATCACGCAATCTTCTGGTGTAAATCGACGCAAAACGTTAGGAAAACTCTACGCGGCGCCTGGTAGCGGGCATTGGAAAGGTTGGCATCCCTATGGGGTATACATTGAAAAGATATTGTCGCCGGTGTCAACTCTGGGTAAAATGCGGCATTGCTTGACATGCTCGGCTGCTCCTCAAAAATCGAAGGCAAACGAAGCGCCGGGTTTTCTCAGTTCCTCTTTCTTATCACGTTCACGGACAAACCGATGTGTGCTCGATCAGTCATGCCAAGCTGCTAAAAGCCTCTTGCTGCCCTTAGATTTTAGTCCGATTTTATCGACGTATAGTTTCGTTCTCAACAGCCGATGCATGGCGTCCATCATGGGAACACAGTCGTCTGATAGGTTTAGACGAACACCCGACAATTCCCGCGTTAAGACATAACGCGTAACTAGAGTCCCCAGGCAGCGGACTTATTCGGTAACTACTTATTGGGTAACAGTACTTTGGGTAACCAAATTTTTTCGGTAACCAAAAAATGCACTTTCGGTAACTGCGCACTTTCGGTAACTCCCTTTCGGTAACTTTTTCCACTGCACTTTCGGTAACCAAAATTTTTTATTTTTAGTGCCCGCACTTCCGGTAACTGCACTTTCGGTAACCAAAAATGCTCTTTTGGTAACCAGTAACAAACAACGCAATGCAAACTGCTTTATTCAACTAAAGGCAACTGGATACCGTGTCAAGTTTACTAAAACTGAAGGAAAACACAGGAAGTAACGCGTTTGAGGTAGTCCTTTTACCAATCCACGCTTAGTCTGTTACTCACAGAAAGCTATGAAACCCACTAGCTAAACCGGGATTAGGCTTAGGCTTAGACATGGACAACGCGGCGCCGTAGGCTCCGGTAGCCTTATGATTTCAATCGTATTACCTACCGTAGCATATCCTAATACCCAAATAGGGGTCTCAACTCCAAAACCGGGATTCAGGGCCCGGCAGGTCAAATTCAGGGGGTAAAAAAGGGGTCAGGTAAAATCCATGGGGGTAAATCAGGGGCTATTTTTCTAAGAGTTTTCCGGACACTAAGAACTTTATTAGCGGTTCATAACAACGCCGTTTAACAATTAGGCGCTGTATTTCGCGACCGTACGTGCACTTTTCAACAAGTCGCGGTCTGCGCAGAAAATGTCATGCATGTCGGTACATTCCACATCTGAGTTGCACTTGATCCACTTTTACGCCCCTGAATTTGCCTATAAAAATCAGGGGCCATAAAGCCAAATTCAGGGTGTACCCACTGAATTCAGGGGTGTTTACCGAACGCGCGTTTATTGGTTACCGAACGTGAGTTACCGAAAGCGCACAGTTACCGAAAGTGCATTTATTGGTTACCGAAAATAGGTTACCGAAAGTGCGTTTCTTGGTTACCCAAAGTGTGGTTACCGAAAGTGCATTTGTTACCGAATGTACTGTTATCCAATAAGTAGTTACCGAATAAGTTGGCAGCCGAGTCCCCACTGCACGTTCTCGCTTGGAGCGGAGCGGGGTGCCAGTTTCACGGGGGGGGGGGGGGTTGGCCCGGGGACGGAGTTGTCCTTGAGGCGGAATTGTTGCGCTGCCCTAAAAAGCTACATGCTGTACACAGGGAGGGATGGGTGAGTAGAAAAGGCAGACATTTTTGGCTCCAATCTTCGGCGCCGCCTAAGCCCGTGGCCTCCTTGCAGATTCCCTGACGGCATATCGCTACGTCTACTTCAGCAGTGTACGCTTTATTGCTGGTGAGCAGTTGGCGTGACCGGAAAAGTTAGTTGAGAATTTGGAACTTGATCTCCTCGGTGTGGTCCAGTTTGTCGAAGATCGAAGCCTTGATGTTCTATAAGTGTTCACGGTCAAGACAAAAGACTATTTTTCATGACATGACTCCCGACTACCAATGCGAAACATACCAGGTCCGGAGCCGGCGTTTCGGCTTTGCAGTGGCGTTCCTTGACCTTCTCCGCGCATTTCTAAACTACATCGGTTTGGCGACATCGACTGCATCGAACGCAAGCTTGACAACTCGGTCGTGCCGTAAGGCCCGTGTCGTACTGACACCTTAACCTCGTTCCATGCTACCCCCTCTCCTATCTTTCGGACCCCGTCAAACCCAACACGCGCCGTATTCCGCTGACACATTATAAACAGCATGCCAAATAAAATAATGTTCTTAACGTATGCCTGATCGAAAGAGCCCGGCGCAAGCGTACGCGAGAACGATTTTTGGCAAAAATTCGTACCGTTTCCGTACTGGATCCTCCCCTTGTAAAGTGATCCGTACCGCACAAGTACGAAAACGGAGTGCGTAAGACCCGTAATACGGGGCTGCCGATCTTTGCATAAAACCTACCGGCGGCTTGCACGCGGAGTGGCCCGCGCGGAAAGTAAGCCGGTACATTGCGCCAGCAACCACCTGACTGGTGGCGTTGTAGACTTCCTCGCGGAAGAGGCAGTTGGGCGGGTTGGTGTCCGCCTGCACCTTGGCGATGACTTTGTCCGCCCACTTAAGCACTTCGGGACTTTTCGGGTCCCGTGGAAACTCGCAGCCCGGGCAGTTGCCGATGATACCGGAGCAGAGCCCGAGAAGCGAAAGAGGCAGCAGGAGACGGTAGACCATCGCTTGCAAAGCGAACAACAAACTGTAAGATGCATGCAACTAACATATTTCCAAGACCTTATAAAGGCACTGTTTGAGTGCCGTTGACGTCAGCGCCACCAAAGAAGCCGCCAGTTTGCGGCATAGCTTGGTGAGGTCCACCGCAAAGTAAATGCCGCTAAACAAAACGTAAAATATATGCATTAGATCTTTAGTAAACCGCATGACCTCCGAATACGTCTATGCAGAGAGGACGATCATGATCTCACATGAAGCATTGCTTATTCATGCGGTGCGGCACCGTCAAGCAGAACCGAAAGACAAGCTGCCCTTTCACGTCGAAAGCGAACTTGGACGAACTAAGCGGTCCGATGCTTCAAGTTTTGGTACAATGCGCCGCTTTGAGGCACCTATCCCGTCGAACATCCTAGCTTCAAGCGTAAAACCTCTGAGCTCAAAAACTTTTTCAGAGCTTTTTTGAAATTTCTAAGGAAATTGTCCGTAAGCAACAAGGTCGGCGATGGCCAGTAATTATGCAAAATTCACAAGAATACTGTCCAAGACAGCACCTAATACAGCCATCCGCACAAGCTTTAAAACCGCTTGTGTCTCTACAAGCTTACGGTAGCCATTTAATAGCAGGGTTCAACAGTCCTGCCTCAGTCAACAAAACGATAAATCGACGAATACCGTATTTCTTCGAATATAGACCGAACAGGCGGGCATCCGAAAATTTTGAAAAGAGTGGCGGTCACAATGGTCCAAAATTGACCAAAAATTCATCAAAGTTGTTTCATTTCAATTATCAATTTTGTCAAGAACGGGGTCTATTTCGTACTGTTCTAAGTGCAATAAAACGTATAATGGCAATATTGCCTCAGTGTACCATGTATGTGAGGTATCCTCGACTTTCCACTACTTATTGGTGACGGGGCTCTATTCGAGGGGCGGGGGCTCTCTACGAGGGTGGGGCTATATTTATCGTAAGGTCTCTCCGATGGGGCTATATTCAAGGGGGCTCTATTTAATGGGGGGGGGCTATGACAAAAAAGTACGGTGCCGTGAAAGTTTCTGGGCTTAGGCTGTTCCTCAGAACTTGTGAATAGGAATACCTTGACTGTTAGGAAGGCAAAGTGCACTTGGCCGGCTTGCAGCGAGACGCCACGGTAGCATTCAATCGCTACGACGACGACAACGGTGGGACTCATTTGCAGTAATACCGTATTTTGCCTAAATTTGGCACCCTTGACTAAATATACCCACCTCCTCCCTAGAGGATACTGAAAAAATAGGCACCCACACCTTAAAATTGACACCTCCCTTAAAGTTACCTAGCATCCACCTTGATTATCACTTTTTTGCAGATCGATAAAACAGCGTGTCTCAAACGTATTCCTGCCTGTTTGCATGCATAAAACGTGTGCAGCCGATCGGATGCTCGGGGAGCTGACGTGTAGCCAAGCTCGCCACTTTGTCTTTTCTTTCTTTGTTCGCAACCGGAGCAGCTGTCAGAGTGACGCTTAAAATTTGCGTATTTACGTACAGTTACTATGCTTTACTTAAGCTATAAATCCATCAAATTTCATCGATACTAAAACACAATTGTCCAAAATACGGGCTGCCGCAGGCGTACCAGTAAAATTTTAGTCGGAAATTTGGTAAACACTGTGATATTTTCCTCGGGCGCATAACGTCGAGCCATTTTCTCTAGTGCTTAGTCTAAGCCACACCCTCTCTGACCCCTCGACCCTTCCTTTCACACCGGGATCATACTGGTCCGAGACCCCTTCCTCCCTGACAGCGTGACGGGTTTTCTGGACGCTCCCTTAGCATCTCTGGACGGGGTACACTGAACGAAATTGTCACCGGTGTCAACTTTCGGTAAAATACCGTATTTCTTGACATGCTCGGCTGCTCTTCGAAAGTCAGAAGACAAACGAAGAGCAGGTTTTTCCCAGGTCCGCTTTCCTTATCGAGGAGAACCGAAATGTGTTCGAGCAATGCTTTTGCTAAAGACCTCTTGCTGACCTTAGTTCTTAGTCCGAATATCGACCTGTAGTTTTGTTCTCAGCGGCCGTTGCATAGCGTCTATCCTGGGAATAAAGCCGTCCGGGTAGGTTTGGATGAACACTACGACAATTCCCATGTTAAGACACAACGCGTAATAGAATCCATAGACCACTTTCTCGTTTAGAGCGGCTCGGAGCGCGGCAAGCAAGTCAGTGGGATATGTGAACCGAGCGTTCGTTGTCTATAGTCCGCGTAGCTCCTCGCAATGCCATTTACGCCTTTTAACAAGCCATGTCGAGCAACATTTTTGGTTAGTACAGCTATTGGCCTAATCGCGTCTATTTAGTTTGTCATATCCTACGTCTTGAGTTTCTCTTAAAAATAATGGTTCCGGCTGACATCAGCTCGGCTAACGACGGCTCGACAGGTACACCGCCGACGCTAAAGGTCTGTTGGGCCAAGGAATTCAAGGCACTTTTACTGAATAAGGTCTTCTTTGACCCTTAGCTTTTTTATTACGGTTCAGGCCCCTTCTTAAAAAAGTTTTTAAACCGTTATCTTCGGTTATGTTAAATCAACTTTTTATTAACATTTGTGCCCCACTATGGTTTTATCGCGATTATTGGCGTGTTCTCATGTCTTTACGGCTTAAAAAGTGACCTCCAGAGAGGACCCCTGAACCGCAATCAAAACTTCCTGTAGTCAGATTGTTTTGTTCCTTAAAAGTGTCGGAATTTTGAGCCTCTACGTTCGAGAGCGTCCATGTTTATGACCTATAACGGCGGAAGAACAGCCGGCGTTTACGTTTGATGACGTCCGTTGTGCATAAGTCCCGGGAAAGGGAAAACGCGATGACGAAAGGTCGGGGCCCGTCCGGTCACCGTACCGTACTGCGTCCCACCCTGCCGTGCTCCGTGCCGTACCAGTACGGTACGAAGTACGGCAGGGCCACAATAGGGTATCATACGGCTGTAAAAACCCCATAACTAAGGCTTGCTATACTCCGAACTTGTATGACCCTGTCGCACAGTGACTAGTACGGTAGGGTATGGGCCGTAATACAGCATATACGCCGACCTTTAGTGATGGCAGGAATATCCAAGAATGCCCCGCCAACTGACGCAGCTTTTTGGACGGTCACTTTTCTTTAGAACCTTCCTATTGAAGCGCTAGTGGACGCATTTTGCTTCCTTAATCGTTGGCAACTCGACGTCATGTGTCTGTCGTCGCGCCGTTTCTACGACCTGGTCTCGCCTAAGATGGCGACACTCTGCTTGCGGCCCGTAGACCACTTCCACTTGACCTACGTCGAAACAGAGCGATGCTACAAAATCAAGGCTATACCGACCGCCGACGGCGAGCATGTCGATTACCGCGGCCGTGTGGACTACGTGTTCAGCATGGTCCCGAGAGTTCTGCGCTCGACTTACGTCAAAATTCTGACCTTTGGTCACGTCGCACTGTTGGACAGCTTGTGCAAGTCCATTCTTGACGTTGCGCGTACAGTGAGGATCGACGAGCTCGAGGTAAATGCCAATCTTCCTCATGCCTAAGGGAACGTATAGACAGTAAATTATATGATTTTGCCCCTCCCCTCCACCTAGCCGCCCTCTCGTACCATTTTATGCCATAATAGAAAAGAAAAGAGTTAGCGGAAGGTCTAAGAGAGGACGACCGCAGGCGACAAACGACAATCAGTCCAAAATGTTGACAATTAGCTTAAAAATTCCCTCCCTTTTTTCCGAGAGACATCGCCAGCTGCTGTGCGGAATAGGGTCCGGATCATGGTCACTTTTTCTGGCTGTCAGGCAAGACCAAGACAAGGACGGATCTTATTTTTTTTTCTCGATTCGCCGCTGGCAAAACTACATGTTAGATCAAAAATTTCGATCATAAAATTCGGAGAAACGGGAAAAGCGGAATTGCATCGGCAATATGAACGAAGTCTGAACATGTGACAAGGCACATAAAATTAGAAGAAGAACGTGGCAAAACAGGCATAATTATCGTCGGCCTACGCCCCGCGTAGGACCTCGAAAGTGGAATTGGGAGAAGTTTTTAACGACTACACCATCAGTGGGACCTACCCGTTCGTAGGACGTGCGCGGACTCGCCTACTTAGCGCAGTTTAGCTTGGTCACTCTTACGATAACGGAATAGCGTCCGAGCGTCTATCGTCGCCATTGTGTTTCTTCAAGATGCTTGAGGGCTTTCAACATCTGCGATCATTGAGGGTCAACAGGTCCCATGGCGCCAGAGCGTTCTTCAAAGACCGTTTTCTCGAACGCTTTCGAAGCATCCAGCGCATTTATCTTCCCGATTCGGCTTTTACCGATCAGGCAATCCTCAGTTATTACTTCTTCGACGACAAGCCGCATGTGAGGGGCCAGGACTGCTCTCTCGGCGTAGACGTTTCCGAGCGCTTTGTTGTCCGCTTTGCACAGGTAAGATGCCATCCTTGTGAACGAATCAGTAAACGTTGATATCGATTTACCGCCCTTGCTGGCAGCTTAATAGTGGGGCTCATTGTGAAGGGAAGGGTCTTTCAACAAAGGATGTAAGCATTTTTCTTTAACAGCCCCACCCATTGCTCAAGTTTTTTAGTGCTGCAGTTCGTCATCCCCCTCTCTGTTGACCATAAGCTTTTTATGTCTATTTTAATTAAACCCGCTGCCTTGGAGGTCAAAATCGGTCGCTGCAGTCGGGCTCAGTAAAGATAATCTTCAAAGAACATCACTTGTTTATCGGGTTTATCGCTTCTGGATTATTCGTCGCTTCCGGATTATTCGTCACCGTATTTTGCTGCTGTTAGGTCGCTACCGTGGTTCTAATCAGAGGGACCCTAACATCAAGAATCCGAAAAATACCTGTGATGAAGAGCGGGAACAACATTCAGTATTATTATGGTCAGCGGGAGGATAGCAATTTCCACTAATCAGAAACGTAAATGTTAGGAGAACGAATAGCGGCTGAAATGAGGAAAAACTCGGTAGATAGCCGTGAATGACGAGATGCTAGGTTGGTTCATTCTTTTATGGAAATTTTCATGATATATTAGTTCGTGACGAAGATGCTTGATATACGGCTTGTCAGATGACAGGACTTAGGCAGCTGCGAACTCAACTCATCGGCTGTTCCCATTCGAACTTAGAACCTTTCACGCGGCACGACAAAAAAACCGCAGAAAACCGCCGTGACCTTGCCGCTTTGCAAGAAGCCACCGTCGACGAAGTGAACGGCCGTCTTTCGCGAAACTTCAGCTCGGTCCATAAACTTCCACTGGGCGAGAAGGCTACGCTTTTCTGCGCGGTTGACGAAGAAAGTCAACGAGATTCCAAAGAGCGTCAGGCGCTGTCGACCTTATTTACTCTGGAAGTGTGCGACGACTAAGAACAACAACTTTTTTACTTGGAAGAATCCTTTGTAAGAACAAATGCTTCGCTCACGAACGTCCACCTTTGGTAACGTCCAGAAATTATGTTAGCATAACAAAGCCGATTTTTGACCCCCGCCCCTCCCCTTTGTTAACACTGCGTAGTGTTTATTTTATAACGCCCCCTCCCCCCTGTTTTGCTAACATAATTTCTGGACGCTCCCTTTCCTTCGTAGCTGCGCCAGCGCTGTCTCGGTACTGTAGAAGCTCCGGTAGAGGCCAATCACCTACTTTTTCCGATGCCTTTTTACAAAGATAACGTCGAGGAGTATGTAAAACTTTGCTCAAGTTGCATGAGAACCCATAGCTAATAGAAGAAATTAAGCAAAAGCAGGGAGTTGAGATTATCCTTACTTGCATTGTCATGCCACGGCGCGCCTAGCTCGGCTAGGATGTGTTATATGCTTGTCAATCCAGAACTAATGTACTGGAGTCACAACTACGGTATCCCGCGGCTAGTGTATTTTCCCCCGTTTTGGCCGCCGCAGCGTTTACGCTACGGTGGCCCTGTTTCCCTCGTACTTCATGTATGTGTATGTGCTTTGATGTGCTTTGTGCCGCGGCCCCCGAGCCAAGGCTATATAAGAGCGGGTTTTCTGGTTGAGAGGCCAGTCTTCCCGGATAAAGAGCTGTCTAATACTTGGCTCTCCGGAGGGCTCTGGCCCTGCCGCTAAGGCATAATAGGGTCGGTGCTCTGTAAGTCCGGACCACTGGGACTTGTATTCTTCTGCAAAGTTCAGCTACCATAGCCTCTGAGCAGATCCAGCAAGTGCTGGCTAGGAAAAGAACTGTTCCGGCCAAGGTCGCAGTATTCACTACTAAGCGCAGATAAGGAGAAACCAGGAGCCTGCTACCGAGTCCGACGTAATTAGGGTTTACTAGACCTGGTAATACCATATTTCAGGAAATATGGTATTTTCGAGAACAATACCGGACCCTGGCGGGCCGGGCCTACCCTAGGCCCGGCCCGGGGCCTGGCTAGGTCTGCAAAAGATGAGGCCCGGGCCCGGCCCGGCCCGGCGGGCCTATGGCCCGGCTGCGCAGGGTTGCCCTGCGGGATAAACCGGATCGATTTTTTTAAGTGTTGGTGTCTTTGTGTCCACAAGTACGAAGATTAGTGCGATCGACGGAACCATGCCATTAGCGAACTTCAGCCTTACAGGATTGCAAAGTATCGTGCAAATTCAGTTGGGCAAGCTCGCTTTCTACGCGAAGCACCGCTTTGTTTACGGCTCCGCCAGAAGAAACCGTTTCGCATAAATAAGTAATGCTTCATGTGAGATCATTATCGTTCTCCGTGCATGGACGTTATTCGGAGGTCATGCGGTTTGGTAATGAAGATGCTAATAAAAAGCAAATATTTTACGTTCTGCTTAGCGGTATTTCCTTTGCAATGGCCCTGATCAAGCCGTGCCGCAAACCGGCGGTCTCTTTGGTGTCGCTGACGTCAGCTGCGCCGAAACATGTCTTTATAAGGTCTTGAAAATTCGTAATTTATACGCATTTGACGCTTAGTAGCAATGGACAACCGTCTCCTGATGTTCCTTTCGCTTCTCGGGCTCTGCTCGGGCGTCGCCGGCCGGAACCGTCCTGGAGGCGAGTTCCCAATCGACCCAAAAAGCCCGGAAGTGCTTGCCCTGGCCGACGAAGTCGTCGCCAAGGTGCAGGCGGACAAGAGCCTGTTCAACTGCCTCTTCCGCGATGAAGTCTACAACGCCACTAAACAGGTCGTTGCCGGGTTCGCGTACCGGTTCACGTTCCGCGCAGCGCTATCCGAGTGCACGCTGCCGGTAGGTTTCGATGCATTCGACGGCGCAAGGCTCCATTCTTTTAGGACTGCGCGCAGAAGATCAAGTATGCACACTGCCAGCGCGCAAATTCGATTCCAGCTCTGGTAAGTACATCGCACGAGCGAACGTATCCTCTGGAAAAAGCCTCTTTCAACGCGCGCAGTGATCGTATGGCGAAGAAATCTGGTCCCTTTCTGTACTAGGTCGTTTATAGAACATCAAGGCGAACATCTGGGACAAGCCGTCTGGTGAAAAGCAGATCAAGTACGAGATACTACACTAAAGTTTTCCCAATAACGGGAAATGTTCACACTTAATAAAGTTTCAAACTGCCGAAGTGGAGCAGGTGCCGCACATAGACTACGGAGGGAAAAAGTGTCCAAGGCCCGTCGGCCGGCCAAGGGTATCAAACCGTGCAAACATTTCCCGTCTTCCATCACAATACTTTAAAGCGCTGGTTAGGTCGACCAAAAGTTTCAAGTCCGCACGTTGTTGTAACGTAGCGAGGTGAGGGCTTTAGGATTATTAACCACGGTAAAAGATCCTTATTGCTATATCCCGAGCCTTTTTCCGTTTAGCGTCATATCCTTTTATTTCCGTTTCCGCTTTTCTGGACCTCGGACATCGTCAAAACCCTTTCCGGGCCTTAGACCGGAGGCCCACTCAATTGCGGGCAACTTGCTGGCAACTTGATACTGACCCTCAGTGTGTGTGCAAGGGGTTCCTTTTGAAGGAAAATCGTATTTCAACACTGATGATCTACGAGCGACAAGAAAACACCTTAACCTGACAAGAGGGAGTGGGTCAATCAGTATTGACATGTGTGTGACAAGGGGTCCAAAAAATGCTCTGGCGCCTTGGAATTTGTTGACCCTCAACGATTGCAGATGTTGAAAGCCCTCGAGCATCTTGAAGAAACACAACGGCGACGATAGGCGCTCGGACAACATTCCATTGTCATAAGAATGACCGAGCTAAATAGCGCGAACTAGGCAAGTGCGGCGTCCGTACCGTTGTGGTTCGCTGCCAACGTTGGGCCGTTTAGGAATGCGAGGCGAAACCGCCCATTGAGCGAACCCAAGGGAAGGTTTGGAGGTCGACCGTCCGATCCAAGCACCGTCTTTGCTCGGCGATCGAGGCAGTGAACATTGTGCTGAGAGAGGTAGCCTAGACTCATACTAGGTACTTGAATCTCTTATACGCCAACACCTTTAGGCAATCTACGAGAGGAGTAAATCATGTAGTATCATGCGGTGTAGTAAAGATGACGGTAATCCGAGGCAAATGTTATACGTTTTTCCTAGCGGTGTTGCTTTTGTGGCGTCCTCCATCAAGTTGTGCCGCAAATCGGCGGTCTCTGTTTGGTGCCGTCGAGGTTCATGGCATACTATCATCGCCTTTATAAGGTCTAGAAAACGTGTTATTTATATTCATCTTACAGTTTTTTCATCGCTCACTGGCGATGGCGTACCGTCTCGTGCTCTCCCTTGCGCTCCTTGGGCTTTGCTCTGGCGTCGCCGGCTGTCCGGGATGCCCGTGGCCACTAGATCCGAAGAGTACGGAGCTTGCTTTTTTTTAATCAATTTCTTAGAGTGTTACCAAAACTTAAGCATTTTTGAAATAAATTATTTGTGCATTCCTATGTATCCAAGCCTGATGGCCAGCCTAACGAAAAAAATAACTAATGGACAAATAAGCATTTAATGATGCACAAAAAAAGTTGATGTGAAAAAGAAAGAAGTGATTGTAGTTGAGACCGGAAAGCCCCATTCGCGGCGCCTGCGGCAGGCTACCTTATTATGTAACCAAAATAGTGCATTAAACTCGCTGCAAAGAGTTGTAACAGCAAGCGCTAAAAACACATTAACATAACAAGGGAGTGCGTTCTACGATCCGTCGTTTTCCAAAGAAAAGAAAAGCATAAAGCGGAGTAATATCCGTCATAAAACGTGGGTCCCTATGCCGTCGATTCATGTTCTCAATGGCGTAAGCCCAGCTTCTCACAGTTTCTCCAAAGAACGAAATGAGATGAAGTGAAAATATTCATCACATAAGACATGGGTAAATCGTCACAATGTTCGGTTCACGTTCGGTACAGCATTGCATATTCCGACCGGCACCATTGTCAAGCCATGCTTTAAAAATGGACAGCCATGTGTGGTTTCGCAGTCGTATTCTGCGAACATGGCGAAACTTCTGGTCTTATTGTGCATTTTTCTCGGAGTGGTCCATTTCGGCGAGGGACAGTTGCGTCTTAGCACGCATCATCTTCGCCATCACCGTCACCGTCGTTCAGTGTCGGATCGCTCAGGTACGACGCAGAAGAGTAGTAAAAAAAAGCGAAAAAATGCTTACCGTAAAAGCTCTAATATAAGACGCCCGTCTTCTAATTTTCGATGGTCAAATTTTCGAGGGTTTCGTAAAAGTCGTAAAGGGTCCCCCCTATGGATTTAGCAAAATTTTTCGAAATTTTGGCGAGAAAAAGTTCTCGGCTAGAATGAAAAGTTATGGCCTAAAACGTATTCTAAACATGTGTCTGTGACAAGTCAACCTTGAAATTTTTGGCGCACGTCTTCTATTAGGGGCCGTCTTATATTAGAACACGTCTTCTATTAGAGCTTTTACGGTAAATACGTGGCCGATTAGCAGTAGAATCTGTTCGATCGACAAAGCTTTTTTGCCTTTCTGTTATGGAAAAGACATTTGTTGTCTTAGGCCGCCATAGGCGGGTGGGTTCGCGAATAGGAGGATGGCTGATTCATGCTTCGAGCGTAAACATTGTTGCTCTGTCAACCATGTGCGGGGGCCGAGGATACCCCCCCCCCCTCCCATGCCCGGACCCTCACTGATTTTGCCTCATATCTGGGCCCCGTGCGGGCCCCACCGAATTTCTAGGCCCCCGGCCCCGGGCCCCCGCACAGGGTTGTGCTCTGCCTTGGTCCACGCCTAGCCCATTACTTGTTGCTTAGGCCTATTAAAATGACAAAGTATGTGGTGGGTCATGGATTCATGTTTTGAGCGGGGTTGTTGGAACCTTACCGATGATTGTGGAACATATTTTCCTGGTATGCGAAACATCGATGCGTCTTCCTCTAGGCGAAGGTCTCGTCTCCGATTCCGACGCTTCGCAGCCGACGGTGCACGTACGCCGACGTCGGCAAGAGTGGGCCTACAGTGATTGGCTAAATCCCTACTACCATGCCGGCTTCTCGCAAGGTACCTACTACTCGAATCCCTCCGCGGGCACCTTCGGGAACACCTTCAACCCCGGCGCCGATTGGCGAGGCCCTATGGAATTCTACGGTCGTTGAATATATGACGCGTTGTCGCGCATTGGCAAATACGGCATAAATAAATGTCGGATCACTCCTCGACGGAGCCGTGTACTCACGCGGATACGGGAGCGTCCAGAAAAATATGAAATGAGATCATGGCTGGCAGGGTGGGAGGGGGACAGCCAGCTGTCACAAGCTTTAAGCAGAACGCACCAGGCGAGAAGCCGCCGGAGCAGATCCAATGATCGGATAATTGTTTTTTTCGTTCTTGTTTTTTTGTTTTTTGGATATTTGTTTTTGTTTTTGTTTAGTTTTAAACAAATATTTTTTTCTTGTTTTTTTTTGTTTTCTTAGTTTGTTTTAGTTCTATATTTTGTTTTTGTTTTATTCTTGTTTTTTTGGCTATTTGTTCTCAGAATGGCCAGGCCAATGAATGGGTCGAAAATTGACAAAAAATGCTTGATAAAGTATGAAATATCCCGCCGACGGCGAAAAACTGCAAAATTTACATGTAATCTACGAAATTTTCGGCCATAATTTTGATCAAAAACGTCAAACGTGTGCTGAAACTGAAAAACAAAAAAACAAATATTCTGTTTTGTTCTGTTTTGGTTTTTCCAAATCGTTCTTGTTTTGTCTCTTTTGTTTTGTAACAAAACCAAACAAAAACAATTGTTTTTCATATTTGTTTCGGTTTTTGCCCGATCACTGAGCAACTAAAGCGTTGAAAGGACAGGCGAAAGTTTCGAACTACAGTGCAACAACTGAGAAAGGGATTCTCGGATTATCAACTACGATAGAACGAAATGAAATTATCAAGCCGCAACCAGAGGGATAATTTTACTTTTAGGGAAAGCGTGCGGCATGCCATGTGATGGCGTTTCTATAGAGGAAGGTGTTGAATCGTACTTTTTGCCAAAAATGTTCGAATTTTGCTAGCCAGAATTGCCAGAAAATCCTCAATTTCCATATTAACTCTCAAAAAATGCTTCTACGAGCATTGAACGTGCATAAATCGCAATTTTGAAATGCTTCTAAACGGTTTTAAAACGGTCGCATTTTTACGGTCATGAACCCAGTCCTGTTCGTGGGTTGTAGGCCCGCGAGGTTAACGAGTACCAAGGCGAATTTTGTCACTTTCCAAATTTCGCGGCGGTTTTTGACTGATTTTGGCCAAGCTTCCAAAGACATATTGCCTCGTAAGCATAAAATTGCCCTGGCGACACCTGTGGCGGGTTGTTTGAGGTTAGAACATGCTGACCAAGCACTTTAAAGTCATTGAAAAACGTGAAAATCGTGCGTGTAGAAACACCTGAGAGGACTCAGGGTTGGCGTCGGCCGAAGCCGCAAACGCAGGCAAGAGTCCCCTGGTCTGTGCGCCCTCCCGTGATGAACCCTATAAGCGCCACTTATTCAATGCGGTGCGCATGCATGCTCGCAGGCATGCGTACCAAGCGGTACGCACCATGCGTTCTAAGCATATCGCATGCAGACCCGTTTCACTTTGCCGGATGAAAAACGCACCGCATCTTTCTTTGTTTCTTTCTTTTTGATCGGGGGCCACGGTACATGGAGTTCTCATGCTTCCTCTTTCACCATGTCGGTCATGCATGCGTTCGTACCTGCATCATGCTTGCGCTATGTCGTGCGCCGTGTCTAGAATGCGCATGTAATGCATTGCACGAAGTGCAATAACGCTGTACTAAGAATGAACAGCTGAAGACCAACGGGTTCCTGGCGGCGCTAGCGAAAAGGCATCGTAAGCCCCACCTTAATATTTCCGTTCCGGCAAAAATTAGTCACTTGCCACTAGCGGCAGCGCCAGGCTCTTCGTCAGCCTCAGCAGTTCAACTTTTATTGCATGTACGTAACTACATGTAAATGTTTGGCGTCGCTAAACGTCACTTGAGGATTTCGTACGTGACTTGTTCTTCTCCATTCGGACTGTACCAGATCACGCCCTTGATGTTCTACGAAGCATAAAAGTCGGGCAAATAGATATGAGTGTTCCATAACCGGTCACTAGGCGCTACGAACATACCACGTCCGAAAATGACGATGCGTGCTGGCAATCCGCCTGTTTGATCTTCTGCGCGCAGTTCTGAAACTGACTGGTCTAGCGCAGAGATGGGACCGAGCCTCGGTCCCGGCAAACCGAGAGTCTCGGTACATTTTGGTGGTCTGTGTCTGGCGCCGCTAGTCGCCGTTCAGCGAAAATTTTGCACAGGTACGTCATTTTTCAACCTCAGATTCGCTGGAGTCGCCTTCGTCGGGTTAGAATTTACGGTTAGTTAACTGGTAGATTTCGGTATCGGTCTCGTTCATAATATTTTAAAACTAGTTTCGGTCTCGATCTCGGTTGTGTTTTGAATTTTTTAAATGCCCCGTCTCTAGTATAGTGCCTTCGAAGGCGTCGAACGTTCCATCAAAACACTTCTCGTCTTTGTTCGAGTACACCGAAGTACTCGTTTTTGTCGACGAATTTACGTTGTTTTGACTAAGCTAGGCTAGGGCTTTGGAACACAAAAAGGTTAATGAAGTTAAAAATGTTCTTAAAGATTTGTTGATGTTTTGGAGAGTTGTCGAGAAAGAGAGCGTTAGGTAATGCTCCAAAAACTTACAAAAAACAAAAATTTCTTTTTATGAGAGGCACGTCCTCGTCCTTACCGGCGGCTCGCACTTGGAGTGTCCCACGCGGAACGTGAGATGGTACTCATACGAGGCAAAGAACTGCGAGGTGGCGTTGTAGACTTCCTCACGTAAGAGGCAGTTGGGCAGGCTGACGTTGGCCTGCACCTTCGCGATGACTTTGTCCGCCAACTCAAGCACCTGCGGACTTTTTGGGTCTAGTTGGACTGGGCATCCGTAACAGTCGTCCTTTTCAGCGATCGCAGAGCCGAGCCCGAGAAGCGTAAGCGTCAGGAGAAGGTCGATCATCGCTAGCGAGTAAAAAATGAAAGCCAAAGGTGTATTAATTGCGAATTTTAGGACCTTATGAAGGGACCGTCTTTTGGGTGGCGTTGACGTCAGCGTCATGAAAGAAGCCGCCGGCTTGTGTGTTAGCCTGATAGAAGCTATGACAAACGAAAACCGCCAAGCAAAACGTAGAATATTTGCCTTTGATCATAACCATCTTTACGAAACCGTAAAGATGGTTAGCGTTTTTCATTCAACATTCCCATCTGCGAGCACATACGCCGGGTCATGCATGCCAGGCGAAAAGCCGTACAGACGTGACGTCTGAAAGAGTGTTTTACTACTAGCCAGCACCTTTCAAGGCACAAATTCGTTCACACGGGAGAAAAACTGTTTACATGCGACGAGTGCGGAAAGTCGTTCATTGACAAGAGTCACTTTGACAGTCAGCGACGGATTCACACCGCCACAAAGCCCTTCAGCTGCGATACCTGCGGGAAAGGATTCGTACTGCCCAGTCGTCTGCGTACTCACTCGCAAGTGTAGAAGCAGAAATTAACTCGCGTGGAATAAAGTTTATCGTTTCTGGACAAATTCTTTGGAACTGTTAGTAATTAAAGTTTGGTCCACTAGACAGGATACCTGAAGAGCACGAGTGAGACCATTATCCAGGTTCTGGTGGTGGCGTATGTGCATCAAGCCCCGCCCCCGCCCAGTTGTCCATCACAGAGTTCTACTGAACAGCCAAGTTCTGTTAACTTCGGTGAACTGAACTGAAATCAACTGAAACGAGCTCCAGTTCAGTTCATCAAAAAAATTCTGGTTTACTGAACTAGGAGCCAGGTCCAACAAGAAGAGCGGAAAGCAAGGGGGACCGTTACCTAAGAAAATCGGCATTTGCGCAAATTTTCTCGGTTTCGCAGGGTGGCCCATCGCTCAGCTTGTTCCTACATCAATATTCAACAGTAGAAGCTGGTTTAGGGTCTGCATGGAGGCCATAGAGAGCGCCTCGTGTCTAATTCTTAAAACTGTTTCACTTAAAGGCCCTCCTTTCCCTATCGGGAACTTCCAAATTTTTGTTGTGAGTTTAAATGTAAGCCACGCAACATAAGGCCGTGACGTCACAATCCAGGTCTTTTTACTGCAGGTATTCTTAATTTATCATACACATAGCTCTTTCCTATAGTCTTCTCTCGTCCTGCGTGAAATATCCTGTTGTGTTGAACTCGTGGTCGCGTAAGCAAAGCGGCATTGATCCATGACGACGTTACGCCAAGAATTCCCGTGAAGTTATGCTTGCGCGTCACTCCGCTAGTTTTCTCTGCTAGCGGCTTAGAATATTGAAAAACTGTTCTGAAGCCTGGTAAACTTCGCGTTTGTTTTATGCTAAATTAGCGTTGGGCTCAGTATCTGCATGTTTGTGTTTTTCTGGTGAGCAAAGACACATTAAGCTCTCGTAGGAACTTTGCATAATTTCTGATGGCCGACCATGCTATATTATGGTTAATTACTGGCGTTAAACGTTTCTGATTTTTTCCAAGTATTTAAGCTGAATTTTCTGTATTTTAGCGTCTAAGCATAACAATAGCATGTAAAGGTCGGAGGCTTCAGATTAACATTTCGCGTAGCTTACCCGCGGCATTTTTTTAATTCCTATAACGTAAATGTTGTTTAGCATGCCCAAGCGTCGCGCCATCAGAGAGCCCTCGGAGTCGTCGGCTTCTCAGTCGAGGACGCCCAGCGGGAAGCGCGCGGAGAGTCAGGAGCCGGAGAAAGAACAAGTTCGGGAGCGTCTTCTCCACATTCAGCACCAGGTGAGCACATTTTCGGCTTAATGCCCGATAAAATCACCCACTAGCCACCGTCAAAAGAAACCACCTGACAAAGAGTACAGAAAATGCCTCTTCTTGTCTGGGAATGTCCGTTTACGTTCGTTTGTACGTTTACTTTGCGTGTGAAATCTCCAACGAAAATGGTTCGAAAACCGGTAAGTTATGTCAAATAATCGACTTTAATTATTAATGGTTTTTACGATTTATTTCATACCTAATGGGCAGAAACAAAGAAAATGTTCGACTTTTGGCAAATGTGATCCTCCCGTGGCTTTAGAGTACATTCCATCGACTTCACCCCGCGGTTTGAACGATGCCACCTGTTTATTCGGGCATGAGCTGTTCCTTCGGGTTTATGGCTAGGCTAATCCTTGTACACGGGAATGCCGCGTAATGCACAACCTTAGCTTATACATTTTCTTCCGAAGCCCTTAACAGTACTTGTTCCAGATGCCGAAGCTGGTGAACAAGAACGAGAAGGTCAACGAGGCGCTTAAGTCCGTGAACTCGATGATCCGCACCAGCCAGACGCTGACGGCCGAGTCGAAGCAGCGCCTCGTCGGCAAGTACGAAACTTTGATCAAGCTGGCCCGAGGCGAGCTCAAGTCCGTCAACGAGACCCTCGACCTGATATATCGTAAGCTTTGCCTACACACTCAGACCAAAAGGACATGGCCTGAAGCGGGATAGGCACCCATTACTGGTCTGTTTCGGAATCGAAATGGTACACATTTTCACGGACTCCACGGATTCTTATGGGTGTTTTTCTCGGGCGCAAGCTGCACTAGGGCCGAGAGCGTCTGAGAAAGATCAAAGGCTATTCCAGGCAAAAGCGGAAGTAGAGGTGATGTGCCGTGCCATGCTGCATAAGTACCTTGTTCAATGCGATGCCGTACCGTTCTGTAGCGTGAACGGCACTGGATTCCACGGATTCCTATGAATAGTCCGGCGTACGGTACGATAAGATCGGCAGCCGTACTGGTGGTACGACCGTGCCGTACTACGGTACGACCATACAGGTGGGGTCCAGTACGATACGCCAAGGTGGACGGCAGTACAGTACGGCGAACGGTACAAGGGAGGAGGTCGGTATGGGGGCACAAGACGGTGGGGAGTCAGTACGGTACGGCGTATGGTACGGCTGGTTGGCCCACTACGGTCCGGCGTACGGTACGTGGCTCAGTACGGTACGGCGCCTCTGCCGATTTCCCACCGTTAGAAGGCACGGCTTTTTGGCTCATAGCGGCACCGCACGGGGTCGTCCGTATCAGCTGTTACCTAAGCTTTGATACCTTGACTGAAGAAGGCCCCAAACTACGGAATCTGGGGCTCGGATGACAGTTTTTTTTCAGAAAATTTTCGTGCCAGTTCTATGTGTCCAGAACACTCGACTCATTTTTAGAAGTAAACCAGCTTCGCTTTGACCTCCAGATGAGCGAGACACTCGCGCGAGGCGACCTCATGCACGTCTTCGCTATGCACGCGAAGACCCTTCCGCTGTGGATCGGCGACGTGACCGGTCATCCACCGCCGCTGGTGGGCGCGATTCCACTTCCCGAGAAGGAGCCGGTGGAGGAGGAGGCCTACGTCGCAGCGTTCATCGACGACATCTGGATCCTCGCGCAAGTCTTGGTAAGAAAGGATTTGTACTAGAAATTCCGATGGGCTAGGACTAAATTTGGCGACCCGAGCCGCCTTCCCGAGCCGGGGTTCACCGCCTAGGTTGTTCACCGCTATCAAAGCCATGACAAAGTTGTAAAGGTTTTGGCCAAAAAGTTATAAAACAAAACAAATGTCCCAAGATAGGAACTGAGATTCGGCGTCGGGCCTTCCTAACCTCAGGCCTCGGCCACTCGTTCGGACCACGAACGAGGAGAGACGAATTTCATTAAATTCCCGTGTTTAGAAGCAGCTCCCGAGCGGAAAGTACGAGCTACGCGACGTAGACCCGGACGAGAAGCCAGGAACGCACGCCTCGCGCAATCCGGTCGTCTCGCGCAATCGCATCGAGCCGCTGCCCAACTACCGCGCCAACCCGAAGGAGCACGGGCATGCGCTGTTCCCGCGTGACGCCATGGTGCTGGCGCTCTACCCGCAGACCACCTGCTTCTACGCGGTAAGCTGCATATTCGGTGCGCGGGGACACTCTAATCCACGGATTGCACTCATGCAGAAGTGATGCCTATTTACCTACGGCTCGTAGCTTGCTCCTAAACCATTTCCGAATCGTGGACGATCCATAAAGCCGTAATTGCCACGAATCCGACCCGTATTTATGGGCTACGCACTTACCCCGTTTTCCGAAATTAACGCCGTCTCAAAAGCCGAAAACGGGCAGTACGGCATTCAGTATGGCCGTCAGTTGCCGCCGTTAATATGCAGCACTTTTACCGAGTTTTAAGAATTGGAAGCTTCTTCTAAATACGGGCCGAACTGAAGTCCCTTCCATACACAAGAGCCGTATCGCATCGGATAGNGTAATAACTTCGTATAGCATACATTATACGAAGTTATACGAGATAGGGGTTCGTGTCGGTTTCCGTTCCGTCGCTAACCCCCCCCCCCTCCGTTACTGTTTGCGGCAACCATACTGGTGGTACGGCCGTACTGTGGTACGACATTATGGTACGGGCCGATCAGTACAGTACGGCTTGGATTGTCTGATATCTTGTAACGAGTATGGGCCGTAATGGAGTCGTACCGTACCGTACTGTCGTAAATGGCACGGCAATACGTTGCACGGAGTGTGCCGGGTGTGGATCCTCATTGTTTGACGTGCCGCGAAAAAAACCGCACAGGTGAGTGTATGGAATGGAGTCGTACCGTACTGGACGCATTACGGTACGGCAGTATGGTACGAGGGAGGGGCGGGGTCGGTACGCTACGCTGTACGGCGTATGGGGGTCAGTACGGTACGCCGTAGGGTGTATGGGGGTCAGTACGGTACGACGGCCGATCCTTACTATCTGTCGTGACGCTTGAAACCGGTACAACAGCACTGGTCACGGACTGCGTCGAGCTCTAGTATCCGTACACGAGGCCGCTTCGATTTCTTGCACCTCTGTGCCTTGTCATTAGTCTCTCCATTTTAGGGCGTCGTGGAGCGTGCCCCGGAGACCGCGACGGAGAACTATTCCGTTGCCTTCGACGACCCGTCCTATCCCGAAGGCCTGTCGCCGCCGCTCGAGGTGCCGCAGCGCTTCGTGATCGCGCATAAGGATGTCGGCGGCGCGGTCAGCCCCAGCGGCAAGAACAAAAAGGGTGGCCGCTTGCGCAAGAGCGACTTCGTCCTTCGCTAGGGCCGTTCGGCGAAGACTGTTCATTCTACTCATTGAGTTTGTTGTATTTCACGTCCTTGTAGTTCTTGTTTATCTATCCTACGCGAGTAAAAGTAGTTAACGGATACTGAGAAGGTTCGGAAACGGTTTCCATAAAGCGCCCGAAATCGGCAAGGTTTGAGATAAGCTTGGTGGGAGCCGCCATTTGCTGAACGAAAATTCTCTAAAGGCGAAGAAGTCTTTCCACTTGTTCAACAGTCTGGTCTATTCAGCAAACAGCGCAAAAAAAACGTTTCGCAACTTCGAAAGAGCTGACCAGAACGGAACGGATAGCTAGGACGAATGAACGAACTTGAGTTAGAACTAAAATGGAATGGTGAAAAAATTCTGGTGACAAATGGGAACGGTAACGCAAAGTTTCAGCACAATGTCCCAGCCCTAGTCCGCAGGAGAAACATTTTCGTGAAGTGATTCTTCCCTGTTGAAAAATACCGTGCAGTCGCGGTCCGCCCTTAAGAATTGCAGGCGTGGCTATAGGCCAGGTAGAACACAATATGTCCGAATGCAGCAGTCGTTTCGACTCTTGGCTCTGAACGGAGAAATGGAAAAGTTCAGTCAAAAACTAATTAATGCAGATGGCCTCTGGGCTAGGTACGTAGCCAAGGAAATTAAAGTTCAGAAGGAAGACGCATGAGTTTCTAGTGCACTCCGCACGCTAACTTTCCTCAAAACGTTCCGCTCCTTCCTCGAGAAACAGGTTCTTTACAATCACAGTACCTACCTGCTCAGAGCGGCGTTTGCACGGGAGGAAGACTGACGTACTCAATGCAGTGAACCTGGAAACTCAAGATACATTTTGATCAAACAGCGCCATTTAGGGACGCGTTGGCATTATAAAAGTCGCAGGATTGTCCTTCGATGGTACAATCGAAACAAGGTCGTCATGAAGTTTCTACAGTCAACCCTACTGGCGTCATTCGTCGCAGTATGCGTGGGACAGACGCTGAACTTTGAGGAACTACCCAACGAGTTCAAACGTAAGTCTCGTGCTGTAACTATCTCCTCAAACAGTGAGTGATTCCTGCATTCTGTTACGTATTTTTGTTTACATACTTGTTCCCAAGTGGAGCAGAGATGGAACAAATCAACGCACTTTTTTGTCTTCGAGGGAACAGAACATGCATTAGAGTTACGTCGGTTTACGATCAGTGCCAACCGAACAAATGCTTTGCTCTTGTTCTGGAACAGTTATTCTCGCGAAACAAGCCTTAGAACAATATCTTCTCGTTATCTGGCAATTAACTACTAGGGAACAATAACAAGGAATAACGACGTTTTAGCAGGGAGAACAAAACAAGAACACGGCCAAAAACTGTAACAATGAAACATCTTCCGCTTTTCTGGGTGATGCTAAAATGCGTGCTAAGCACAGTGCCGACGTTCCGCTATGTCAGTCTAAGCTACACGTTAAGTACATGCGTAGCATCGAACGCATGCATGCATAACTGACGTCCACTAAGAAAACTCGCCCTCCTTGGAAAAGTCGTAAAAACGAAGTTCTTCATGTTTGCTGTACGAATCTCATTTTAGCGATGATCCCCGATGAAGCGAAATTCTTCTACGCCCGGTTGAGCCCGTCCGAGCGCGCTGCACTTCAGACCGCGCATCACAGGAACGTCGACCAGGAAGCGATCCTGGCGGATCTGCGAAGAACAAACTATCCGCTGTTTGTCAAAGCCAGTGCCTTCAATCAGTACTTCAAGCGGATGATCGCGTCGCTGAACCCCGAGGCTCGCAAATTCATGATGGGGGTAAGTGGGCAACCAGGGTACTAAACGGGCACGCTAGCCTTGTTTCCGCGCGAACTCTGCGTGTGGGAAGATCGAAAAGTGACAACCGGAATTCGCGTTCTTAAGCCGTCAAATAAACAAAAAATGTGTCAGAAGATCCGTGTTTCAGGAGCCCCTTTTTCGATCTCAGAGCCGTCATCAGTTTCACGAAATCCTTGAACCGTATCCGACCGGGCTTTCGGATTGTTTTTTAGGCGCTGTGGAACCGGTTCCGCCAAAGTGTTGGGGTAAAAGATGACTTACAATGGAGTGTATGAAGAACTTCTTTCGACACATTGGGCCTTTTTGGTAAATTTTTATCAAGCGTCGCTTATCTTTGGATAGCTCTACCATGGGCGGTTTCGAATACTTTATTCGAATGGGCAAATATTCGTTCGAACTGTCAACAGACCTGTTTACGGAAAGTACCCAATAGTCGATATAAGTTTTTGAAATCCCACGTGGTCGAAACGTCGGGAACGGACATTGACGTGCGGGGCCAGGGCAGCCATTAAGCATGCAAGACAAAGCGTATCGGATAAAAATGCCCGATGCTTGTCAAAATCGAACAACCTTATTTCTAAAGATAACTCAGACTAATGTTTTACTGAAAACTGAACATTAAGATTGCGTAAACAGCATGCCCTTTGGCATTTAGATGATCGTCAGTTTCAACTCCATGCGCTCTCGCGGACGTCCTACGCCGGCGATGCTTCGCATGGCGGGTGCTATGCTGCGGCAGCGCTACGGCACAATGAGCCCTAGCGGGAAAGGCAGTCTGCGACGAGTGTTCCCCAAAATGGCGAACTTCCTTGAGCGTAGGTCTCGAGATATCTCCAATCATTGTTGGGATGACGAGGTGACTGGGGCGGTTTAGGCCTCCAGATGCGCAGTTCTGCTGGAAGTCCGCAAGCATCGGTTGGAAATCATCAAGCCTCTATCGGCCCCACCGGTCAGCGAAGGGTGTTCGATGCCCGGCGAGCCTTTACATAAGCTGTAGCCCACTCTCTGTCTTGAACGCTCTTTCCTGTTGTAGAGTTGTGATTATTGCAGTCCATGCAAACGAAGGGCTCTAGCATGCGCTACCGTTAAACTGGCCCGGCTTCCATCATATTAGAGCTCATTTGAGGCATCGTTTTCTAGGGAAGAAAAGACAAACAAGGCATCATTTGCCCATTTTCGCTGAAAATTAGCAAGCCTCGGGTGCACATCCTCAAGCGTCAATCGGGAGTGCTGTTTGGTGCCCGACGCGCCTTTGCATGAGCCACTACTTTCTGCCTTATACGCTTTTTGTGTTTTGGCCAAATAGTATCCCTCTCATTAAAACCGTCACACTCGTATTGGTGTAGAGGCGTATTTTTGGCTCATATAGGTAACTTAAGGACTGTAGATTGATTCTTCGTGGGAGCACCAGATCCCCTCCAATAACTTATTCATATTTCATGACACATTTATACAAACATACTTTCACCTACCGCCAGCCGAAGCGGAAGCCTTTGAACTCCCCTATGGCTGATGTTTATGAAGGCAGGCAATTGTATGTATTAGAAGGGAAAACTACTTGCAGAGCCCTCAGAGCGGTCCAAACATCGGCTGAGATGCTCGCAAAAATGTGGAAGCTCCTAGTGTGTCTTGTCCTTTTTCTGTTCGTCATCGGCCTCGAGGGTAAGTTCGATGTTCTTCCGATGCTTCGTCTTGGCGAGCCGTACCAAACCGTACCCCCTTCCTGCCGTTTTTCTACGTAGGCCGTACCCCGTTTTACACTAGTACGGAACGCCTTGTAAACTGACGCCGTTCAGCGCCATTCAAGGGGCGAATGGTACGGAAAACGGCGGTTTTCGGCGGTTTTTACGTTCCGTTTTCTGTACCCTACTCTACGGAACGGAGTTCGGTACGGAGAGGGAGAAGGCACCACGAAACGGAGTTCGGTACGGGGCGGGAGGGGAAAGAATGGAACGGAATTCGCTACGGAGGGGCGGAGTTCGGTACACGGAGGGGTAAGTACGGAAGAGTTCGGTACGGGATGGGGTCAGTACGGAACGGAATCTGTACGGGGGGAGAGGAGGTCAGCACCGAACATAGTTCCATATTACGGAACGGGGTCGGTAAGGACGGGGTATCCGCCTAGTCTACCGTAACTGTCGACGATTCAGCGGCCGGCTGCAGCGTAGGGCCTGAGGCGTGTGCAGCCATGTGCCGTACACATCCAGAAGCCCAATGTGGTCAGTGCGCGAATGGCATCTGCGACTGCTTGGTCTGCTGAGCCGAATAAACCAACTCACAACGCATGGAAAACTTGGAACTTGTTTTCCACGCATTGATGTTTCGATTCACTGAGTAACACTATATTTTGTACCACAATGTGCATTCTCTGGTTCACAGTACTACGAGTTGTATTTCGCTCAGTGTATAATGAGTCAGGCCTCTAAGTCTAGGACTCACTGTGTGCCGCAGGTCTTGGTAAAACGACGTTGCATGGCTGGGGGTCCAGGGCCTAAGCAGCCAACATTCCTATGGCCTGCAGATGCCACTATTAACTGCCGCTCGCTAACGCAGCGAGGCCTAGCCACCCACTCTCCCCACGCCACGGCGTAGCATGTACTCTAAGAATGTTTGGTGCGAACCGTTGAATATAACGGGGCATCTTAGTATCTTTGCTACATCGCTATGAGCCACGCGGGAAGGCAGTCTCGTGCGAGTTTTCCCGAAAATGGCCAGATTCTTTGTGAGCAAGGAAAACACTGCTCTCAGATCATTTTTGGGTGCCAAGGTAAGTAAATAGGAAAATTCAGGTTTCGGTTGCCCAGTTCTCATGGGAATCAGCAAGCATCGGCTGCTAATCGCTAAGCCTCATAATTGTCCGTCGAATTCGTTTCGATAACGCTAAAGAGCTGTACGATTTTTTAAAAATCTCGTGTTTAGCCACGCTCCCCGCAGGCAGGGAAATGTTTGCGATTATGGCTGTGCTGCAAGTGGTTTATTGCGAACAATAGGTGATGTTTTGGATAAGGCCGGTAAGGCTGGTTATTAGTCAAGCATTGAAGACAAAGAAAATGGTGCCGACGATGATCGAAGCCAGCACGAGAAGCTGGAGGACTTCCATCCGAGGGTCATGTTTCGCGGAAAGACGAGTCGACGGCTTCGCGCAGATGAAGTCGTACGCCGTAGTGCACGGCTCAGGCATCCAGTTTCCTTCGGAATAAAACTTGCTCTCACCGATCAAGGAGACGCAGCTGCCTACGCCTGAGTGCCACTTTGCGACGTAGGTGAGAGGTGCTCCATCGATCCATTGTTCCTCGGTCCGTTGACCAGGGCTTGTAGTCGGGTCTGGCACGTGGAGGCCGATCCAAACGTACTTTCTTCCGCTGGCAAGTTCTAAGTGGGCGTAACCAATAGTTCCGCGAGTTGCGATTCGCACTACCTGTCAGGAAGCGGTTCTCGCCACTGTTCTGTACGGAAGTCAGCTGCGCTTTCATCTGCCGGCATTTGTAGTGCGCTTCGTAAAAGCTTGCCGCTGGGAACCGCTAAATTCCGGAACATAGATTTGGGCGGCTTTACGTGAATCACGTCACGGACGCCTAAGTTTGTCCCTACATCTACGGTAAGATTTTGAACACACCATGTCCTTGATCAATGTGCCCTTGCCTAATTTTGTGAATATTGACTTAGAGTAAAATTTCTTTTGGAAACGCTTGGACGTTTAAGACACAAGTTTGATTTGAAAAATGGCCGTTCACTTTGTAGCATTTGCCGTTTCCGTCGAAGTAGCTCCATCCGTTGTCGCAGACGTATACCTGCACCTCGCTAGGCGCAGGTGATGGCTTAGACAGAAGGCAAACTGCTCCGAAACACAGCACAGCGCCCAGCATAACGCCCAGGAGGAAGACCGTTCGCCGAGTTGGCGTGCCCGAAAAGTAGCTTAGATGCGGGAACGTCGACTTGTCTAAACAGCAACGTCTTGCAAATCGCTGCTGCCTCCAGCTCACTATGCCTATCACTGTGTTTCAGTCTATGCGTGAGAATTATTATCTCATGCTTATGTATCAAATATAGCTTTGGATTGGAGGCCCACATACCCTCCGATGGATGCTGAGAAGCTGTAGGGGCGAATTATTGGAGGGACGGGAGCCATTGAGAGGAGAGGTGGGGGGAGGGGGGAGAATTATTACAGGAAATACGGTACCTGCCTAGAACTTGGCCAACCTATCTTTTATGCACTTGCTTAAGGATTGTACGGAAAGTTACCCGATACCGGAGCGATCGGCACTTCTCCCATCTGCGATGCGCTGTCGTGCTCAGAGACCTCCGGGGCTCCACCGCTCACGAGGCTGAACGACGTGTTAGCTTCGGACGCTACGGACATGTTGCAGCCGCTGTCTGATAGAAGACGCAGTAAAGTTCTTGTCGACGACTAACGACCGAGGTTGTCGAAACCAATCTGTTCTCTACTTATACTGGCTAGGTGAAGGAACCTGGCTTCAGTAAGACCGATCTGTGTGCTTTGAGCTCGATGACTCGGATTATTAGACTTTTGGAAATCACAGGACCGAAAAACGCTCTCAAGCATGGCAAGATGCTTGAGAGCGTTTTCGCTCTCAAGCGACTGGGTACAACGACTGAGGGAAATTGGACAACTCCAATAATAAACAATAAACGAATCCTACTTGCCGTAGCTGCTGTGACATTCCACGGCGCAAGGCAAGATTATCGACCTTGTATGCGTCGAACATGGGAGCGTCTCGGAACGTAGACGTCCTTCGCGAGGGAGAACTTCAGCTCATTGGGAACGCTTCATCGTATGAGCGGTAAGAAAGCGGTGGATAATCGTTCCAATATGCGAAAACGAAGCAGCGGGAAATTAGTAAAATTCTCAGCCAATTTTAATCGGTTAGAGAACGCCCAGAAAGTAATCGTAGGTAAGCGAAGTCACAAAATTTGTCCTATTTTGGTCATCTTCTCAACCTTTTTCCCGTTATATGACCTGTTCTGGGCCCTTGAATGGGCTGGCGATGGCAATGCTGATATTAGGAAGTTATTCTCGGCAAAGTTTTCGCAAACAAATCCAAAAAAGCAAGGAATCCAAAATTTTCCAAAGTTTTGCCGATTTGTTAAACCTCCCAGATCATAAAGTGTGGAAAAATATGGTAACGAAATTTTCATTTCACATACTTTCGAAATTTCAGAAGTTATCTTTCAGGCGCGTTTCAGGTGGCTAGACCAAGACACGAGTAGAAGCATAGAAGTCGCTTTTGTAAAGTTAATACAGGAAATTCCTTATATTTCGTTCCTTCTCCGTTGCCTAATCAAAGTTTTCATATTTGACTGCGTGCGATTTTAATGCACTTTTGTTCGTTTGAGCCCAGAGGCTTTGTCTCGCGGTCAGCAGCGCTTCAGGTGGGAGGGCAACATGTTTCTTTCGATCGGCCCCTTGTTCGGCGAACGCCGCTGGCCTTGTATCGGAGAAAGTCGCGGAAAAGGTCGTGGGCGCACCAGCGTTTGGCTTTGACCGACCTTTAATTGTCAAATTGGGCGAAAAAAGTTTGTGGTTTGGTTTAAGTGAATGGACTTGTGAAAAAGAGGTACGGAATATTGGGCAGAGTACGCGGGCGGCCTTGAATGAAAGAATGGATATTTAAAGGCCCAGGTGTTGCCAAACAGTCAATTGTTTGTCAGAAAGGTCGATCTACATAATGATTCTAAGATTAACCCTTTTTCTGGCTCTGGCCATGTTAGTCGCTTCCTCATCTGCCGCGGAGAGCACACCTTCCGACGTCGTTGAGAGCACATCCTCTGACGTCGAAGCGAGAACTGAAGCCACTCCAACGGAGAAAGCGGACGCGAAGCCCGA
>JNEY01000330.1:146875-169280 GCA_020875895.1 Aphelenchus avenae
CGCTCTTAATTAATGGAGCCAAAGCCAGCTGATGCGCGTGTGCTCAAGCCGCTCCTGGAGCTCAAGGCTGTCACAAAGCCGGCGGACCTGCACGCGATGCTCAACAAAAAGGAATATGAGGTTGTGTCCGTCTTCACAGAGCGGAAACCCACAATTTACGTCGTCGTTCGCCACAAGTATCCATTCGAAATCGAGGCCGCTGACGATCCGGATGGCCCACCTGCCCCGAAGAAGGCGCGAATTGCGAAAGAGGAAACCGAAGAAAGCCAAGAATAGTAGTGCTAGTTAAGGCGTCACCATGTGGATTCTTAGCCACCAGTTGATGGAATAAAAAAATTAGTTCATTTTGCGTTCTCGGATTTATCGTTGCCATATTCAGGATCAGCATTGCGGAAACCCCCGGGGTGTCAATTTTCTTCCCGATTAAGCAACTTTGGCGCTCTTTTACAATAGGCCCATACTTGGAATGCGCGCGCAAAGTTCGTCGCGCGCGGGCAGCGCTGTCGAGACTCGCTGGCCGCCCGGCTGCCGCCGATGGACGCCGCGCGCTGACTTGCTCTCGCAGCCATTTCGCCGCCGGCTGGCTGCCTCCAACACCTGACGCATGCGTCGGCCGTGGCCGACTGGCTTTAAGGTTGAAACGGCCGCCGAATTTCCACTTAGCGGCGGCTCGCCGAACAGCTGTTAAGTGCACTTGCACTTAAAAACGAAGTTTTCGGGAATCTATTCCTCCTGTCGTCAGTTCTTACACTGTTGATCGTTAATTAGGTAATAAATTTGTTGGTCACTAGTGTGCAAAAATAAAGGCACATCTTCTATTAGAGGCGCATCTTCTAATAGAGGCGCATGTTTTGCCCATGTGCAAAAATAGAGGCGCTGCGCCTCTATTAGAAGAATTACGGTATGTACAGCGGTTTGCCCTGGTTATGAGCATGAGCGGTTGAGGAAATACGGTAGATCAAACAGCAAAAAAAGGTGTGTGTAGATGGTTCTTGTTCGCATAGGGGGAGATCCCTGCAAGTTCAGATTAGCACAACAACTTTGAGTTCTGGTTCAAGACTCCTGGTGCTTTATTCACCACTTCGAACATTCATTTCCTACACGATCAAAGGCGCAATTTTAGGTGTTCATGCTACACACAAGCGAAGCGAGTATTTTCCTGCGCAATAAGCTTGCAACAGAGTCTTGTATAAACGCTTCTCGGGTCATTACCTGCACCATCCGGCATTCAAACTGCACACAAGCGACCATCGTAGCCAGCTGCGATCTTGCTCACCATCTAGAGTCCAGGATTTGAACTGTAGAGTCCACTGCGAGCTTTCGTTTTCTAGGCGGAAAGGGCGTGATAGTAAAGTTCCTGCTACACAAAGATGCGGCAGTTTAATTTTTCTTTTAGTAAGCTTTGCAATAGAGTGTTCCATAAACACTTCCTGGGACATTACCCGCTCCAGCACACGTTCAAGCGGCACACCAGCGATCATAAATCGCCTCACAAAGGGCCATCACATCATCTTACGACCGCAATTTGTCCGCACATCATGCGGGCTTTGAGGGCAATTTATTTGTCGGACGCATATGCGGCCATCACAGTTCGGCGGAAAATATTTTTCCTTCAATGTGCTCCGCTCTCGCTCGAAGATTATGCCCTCAAGTGGTGGCCGCATGGAGGTACTCTGCCGAGAGCCGCTCTCTTTCTCCCGCGATACGGAGTCCTCCCGTTCCTCGTGGGCCCAGGACGACACGTACCTAAACAGGTTTCCCTTTTAATTCTAGGCCTAAGCCTCAAGATCAGCAAAAACTTAAGCCTAAGTTTAGTAGGTACTTAGGTTTAGGTCGTTTATTGAATTTTTAGGTGCCCCTAGCTCAGATTATGCCCTCAAGTGGGTCGCCGCATGGAGGTAATCTGCCGAGAGCCGCTCTCTTCCTCCCGCGAGAGCCGGGGCCACGGGGTCCGTTCGTTTCTCGTGGGGCCATGAGGACTGAGAGTGCTATTTGAGCCCTGTGCCGCCGTGGGATTTCGTGCGCACCGTTCCACGGCGGGCGCATCGATGGCATCCGCCTGGGAAGGCCATGAAGAGAGCCTGGGGACCCTGGAAAGGACGGGAAATTCCATCCTCGTTAGGTGCCAATGCCACGCAGAAGCGTGCCGACGCGGTGGCACTTGAAGGATGCCGACATTGGCGGCGAAATGCCACACAGGAGCCCGATTGTAACTTAATATATAGGCGTCAGTTCCGTTTTGTGTTTCTGCGACACTGCTGTCGTTGTTTTCTCTACGTTTCCGGTGTTGTGGAAGCGGTATTTGACTGATAGCGAGACGGTTGCCTTCGAGGTTCTTTGGCGCTTGCTTTCGCGATTAATGACAAGACGTAGACCCCTCTTTCGCTACTGCAGGCTGAACATGTTTGCCGCCTGTAGGGGGCAAACAAGGCCTTACCCGAATTGAATTTTCTTTCGAAAATCGTCACAAGCGTGCTTACCAGTAGCTCTAATTCACTATGAAAACATATTGCTTTCTCAAAGAACCTAGCACACACTGTTCGCTTAAGCTTAGCCTTGGAGCAGAGCATCGCAGCCTGGTATTCGTCGAAGCGAAGCCATGCCCAATCGTGAAGCGCTGCTTTGTCCAGCGTTCCATACTCGACCTTGCAACCTCGGCTTTCCGCATGTGCGGCTTGCCGTGTAGCAGATGTTTCCTTGACTAAAGTACCTATGCGTCTCTCTAGAAGATAATTAGATCATCGAATGGCCGCTGATGTGTCAAGTCTTATTTGGCATTCATCGGAAAAGGTACTACGTACGACCCGTCAGTTAAATCACTTTCTTAGCTTTCTTTCACTAGTTTGTCTTCCATTTATGGCCCTGTGCCATAGTAAGGTGTGCCCCTGAACGGATCCTGAACTGTGAAAAGGGACAGGTCAGGCTTAATACGCATGAATCCTGCGCTCTTACGTGGATGAGACACCTCTTTATTCAGGGCCATCTCTTATGCGGATGTACTTTTAACTTTTCGTGCAAAACAGCTGAGTAAAAGCGAAGACGTCCTGCGGACCTCACTCACGCCGGTAAATCAAGTTTTCTCCCGCGAGAAGCGATCGAATTAGCACTTGTCGCGTAGCATTCGACGCTCGTTACTCATTGCTTGTCACTCGTGTTGTCCTTCTAGCGTCTCACACGTCGGCGCAATTTGCTCATTAACACGTGTTACCATTCCGCTCCTTCCTCCTCATTTTTGCTTCCTCCTTCTCCTTGTCGCTTTCGAAATGTGATACGCGTCGTTTGCAACAGGCCGACAGGAACTAATGAGCGGTGCTTTTTGGTCTTTGCCGGCATGACTGCATTAGCGCGTCGCTTCGGAGATCCATGGCGTTTTTGCCACGAGGAACTGACGAGTTCAATTACCTCTTTCCCGATGCTCTCTTGAACTCCCACTTGAGCGCATGCGCAAGCATTCGGGCACCGAGCGAAGGAAACAAAAATAGCTATCATAAAAATGATACCCGTCCAAAGTAAAGACATGACCCGATTCTGTTTCGCCCTCTTGCAAGCTACGCGAAGCATGCTATAGCGGGCTCGCTATGGCATATGAGCAGACCCCGTGACCCCCGCTCCCTCCCCCTCCCTCGCCCCCCAAATGTACCCCATGCAAAAATGGACGCTACTTTCGGATCCTCTATGCTTTGAAACCCTTTTAGCGTATATTTGAGGAAGTATCGCCTTCTCACCGGCTATGGGCATTCGTGCATAGCGCTCGCTATCGCAAGTAAGCAGGAGTCAGGTTTGGAAACCCGAACGGCCATAACTATTTTCGGAGCCAATCAAGTCGGTTGAAACTTTGCGCTTTCACATAGCTTTAGGCACTCAACGGTTCGCGAGCTAACAGCGAATCATGCACGCTCACCGAACTGGTCTGAAAAATAGCGGTATCCCGGATACGAGGACAAACGCTCTTATTATTCCTCGTTCCGTTAGAATGATTAATAGATCGGCAGCTTTTATCTTTTTGCCTCGGCACCATTATTTTCTCATGCACGATCCTTCTGAGAGTTTCTATCTTTTGGTGGAAGAATATCATTGGTTCATCTTGGCCAGATAATTTCCTTGAGCTTCCCCAGGATACCAATGACACAGCGAGTCCGTACGCCTCAGCAGTGCACGATTTTCTGAAGGCCGCTTGTTAACGTGCTTACTCTTCGTGGCATTTCAGCAACAACGTGAACATTCAAACTTTGCAGGCTTTTTCTGCAACGCTTTCACGATTAAGCTGAAGCTCAAAGCCCGCTCTGGAACGACTATAATTTGCGTAAACGTTCCACAATTCGCCTCCAGTAAATAGTCTTTGTATTCCTAATTCTTTCGAGCATTTGCTTCCACACCTTTCGCATTCATCCGATTGTCCACGCGGTCCAAATTCGCCTCCAACCGGAAATCGAAAAACGAATTATGCATAAGCAATGAGGCGTCCGCAGCCACTTTTCGCGGAAATTCGCTTCCCTCGGGACATAGCGGGTTCGCACGCCGGATTAGCGCGAACGTGTCCCGGGCGAGTTGTTGGCGGTGGTAATGCATTTCGTCGCCGTGTTGCCACTGCACACGCATTTGTAGCGTAGTACTCGAAACTTAGCTTACAGACGAGTAAGCAATGCTCGTATGATGCTCGGTTAGGTTTTTGAACGCTAGTCTGTAGTCATGGGACGATCAGCTTATACTTTTCCTTCCTGGTCCATGCCGTACTACCAAATCCATTCTGGACCAGAGATGGGACCGAGTCTCGGACTCGGTTTTCCGAGGGTCGCGGACCATTTTGGCGGTTCGGTCCCGGTCTCCATCGAAAATCCGAGATTTTGAGATGATGCCGCTAGGCGCCGCCCAGCGAAAATTTTCCACTAAGTGTCGATTTTTTAATCCAAAATTGCGCTGGCGTCGCCTGCGGCGGGCCTTATCTTTATGATTCACATTACACAGTAGAGGTCAAGCAAGGATTTCCTACCGCTACTGCCGTACACCTACCGAGCACATACCAAAATACTTGTTGAAGTATCGGTCTCGGTTTTCCGAAAGTCTCGGACCAGTTTGGCGGTCTCGGTTCACATGTTATCAGTCTCGGTCTCTGTTTTATTTTTGGAATCCGCCATCTCCGCCACTGTGTGGGTGGAGTACCCATTAATGATCCTCGTCGGTTTACGCAAGCCCAAGCGTTTCTAGCGCTCTTTAGGGACTTTTGACCATAGTGCTCTTTCATCCTCCTTGACAATTCTCGAGACAGTTTAAGACAAGACAAAGCTAGCCTCTCCCCCAGCCCTACGCTGCACAAGGCATGGTTTTTCCCAGCAGTTAGCCTTATCTTATCCTGCCGCTGACTTCCCCTAGACAGTCCTTTTAAAGTGGAGAAACACAACAAAAGAGAGCATCCTAACAGGATATTTGTTCGGCGGCTCCTCTAAGACCGTTGTTTCGCCATAGTCGTAGCTTACGAAAATCATCAGTGTCGTTTTGCGAGTAACTAGGAATAAACCTTGCTCCTAGCTCTATCGTGGTCATGAACCTTGGTAACCGTTTAACTAATTTTAAGCTCAAGCATCGAACGTCTGAGAAATTCGACAATGCTCCTCTCTCTTAGCGATCGTCACTATTTCGTTTTGCAGAGTCGATGTTGTTGGCATCGGCTTCCTCTCTCTTCCAAACATTCGACGCTCTCCCTCAAAGTGACTCACGCTCATCCGAAATGCAAAACCCTTTTTCTCCGGCCGCGCCTAATGACCATCCGTCCGTCTGGCAGGTCGAAATCGGCCTCTTGGGGTGGCGGCCTGCGGCCCGGGGCCTTTGTTGGCGGTTTAATCGCGGCCGGGAATTATTAATCGCTTTGTGCATATCATGACGTATCCCCGGTGGCGTAAGGCCACCCGGCGGAAGCCGAAGCGCATTGTGTGCAAATGACGTTTCCCCACCGGGCCCGGTTGTCGTCGTAAATTCCCGACGCGCATGATCGCCGCTGCGCATACGCCCAATTTGCCACTGGATCTGTTTTTAGTTTTGAGGGCGGAAATGCCAGCCCCAGAAGGTGTTTGCTTAGGACGTAAGATTGAGCTAGAGCACTTCCTGTTCACTGAGCAGGTGTATGTCTCGGTTGGACGTTGCCTTGTCCCTACGCTGTTGTCTCAAACACTGCGATCACCTAGCACGCTCTCGACACGTTCAGATTTCTTCATAGAAATACGCTTCCATATTTTTAGTTGTGCCTGAAGTGCCAAAAGTAGGTATCTAGGTTGAACAACTCTATTCACCCTTGGGGCTATATTTACCTAGCCGTTTTTGTGGCTATGCTCAAGCTATATGTTTGCATGTTTTTAAGGAGAAAAATACATCTTTATGTATTCTGCTATTTTGGAACATTTATTGAGTTATAGCTCGCTATATTCCCGCTATTGTAAGTGAGCGAAGCTGGATAGAACGGAAGGATATCCTTGATCCTGCGCATGGTTAATATCCGAAGTGCCATTGCTCCTCCACACAACCAACACCCACTTTCTATGCCGATAATTTTCTCACTCGCAACTTTGCGTTTTTTGGTGTTCCTGGTCAAAAAGGAATCTACCTACCACTAGAACCGTGGCATTCTTTCATATTTTCGTGCTTACTATCGCATATCACTGTTGAGAACAGCTATAATTCAGATTCTGCTCCCCGCTGCGTTCTCCCCGGCTAGCTGAGATCACTCAAAGCGCCACGACGCGGCCACTGCGCGTCACACCCGTCGCAATTGTCACCTTTTGAACGCCAAAAAACGTCAAAGGCAAACATTGCTCCCGCGGCGGGCTGTCACCGGATCCGACCCTATGCCAACGGCAAACTCGGCGCCGAAAGCGTCTCGTCGGGCACCGTCTGGTTCCAGCAGCAGCACGCAGTGGACGCGGATGATCTCCTCATGTTGGGCGGCCTCGATGTCGGAGAAGGCGTTGACGCGCAACGCGACGCAATAATGCGCGAGAATGGCGTTCGCCGGTGTTTCCTGCTGTCCAGCCTCGCGCTCACGCTACTCGGATGCGTCGTCGGCGGCCTCTCGATGGCGCTACCCGCGTGGCAGGTAAGCAGAGAGGGGTGTGACAAGCTCCCTTGAGCGTCTACTAAGGATCGGTACTCGGCACGCGTACCGTGCGCCGAATAGTACTGACCCTCTCCGTACCTTGCTACCGTACCTTTGTTTGGCCAGGACAGTACTGTAAGGGCCTTAATACGATACGATACGCCTCTAGTACGTTCCGTACTCGTTATAAAATACCAGCTAACCGAAGCCGACCGTACTGCCGTACTGGACCTCCACGCGTACCGTACTGACGCATCGTTCTGTTCCGTACCGTAGTACGGCAGTACGGTAAGGTACCGCCATATGACCAGTACGGAAACCGATCCTTAGCGTCTATGACTACCAGTGGCTACGTACCGCGCCGTACGATTTCGGTCTGTTTCAAAAGTTTAAACCGTTCCGGTTCCAAACTGGGCGAAGATGATTTTGGTTCAAAAATGCATCGGGAAGTCGTATTGTGCAAAGAGTCCAACGCCACATGAAAGTGTCTCAAGCGGTACGAATTGATGTTTCAGTACAAGAGTAAGAGCTTCTGGAAGGTATTTATTGGGCCAACTTAAGCGTTGCCTGCGCTCCGGAAAAATGTCAATAGGGCCGTCGGAGACTTTTTTGCGGACCGATTCCGATTCCAAAAATGGCCGATATCTTATGCGGATTCCTGCGCGGCCCCTGCTAGACAGTTTGCTTAACGCACTACCAGAAAGGGTTGAATTGAAAAGGGCTATTCTTTAGACTTGCAATTTTAGGAATACTTTTCGCCTAAAAATTTAGGACCTTGAAGAATTCGAAAATCTTTATGTGTTTAGGTCGTCGACCTGGTCGAGTTCAGCGCCGTCCACGAGCACGGCGTCTTCTACGACTGCGTGCATTCGGACGTGACCCCGCTGGACGAAGTCGACGAAGCGGAGGGACTTACCAGAATAACGAAACAGTGCCTTCACAAATCTGACTCTGCGGCGTCGCGATCGTTGCACAAAGCGGTGGAACAGGAGGGAGATCCGGCGGCCAGAGAAATGCTTCTACATCGATCTTTACGTAAGTATAGCCCATGCGTCAGAATGCACAATTCAGTTGATGGGCGCTTAGCGGCGGGTAGTTAACTCATTGCAAATTACGTAGAAATTGACCTTCCACAGAATCAGAAGTAAACGAAGCCTAAAATGCCCCGAACTTACGAATCTCAACATAGGTATCCTTCCTGCTTGCCCCTCTCAATGTGAATTTGGCCCGCCCAGTCCTCCCACTTCGATACGCCTGTGCCGTTGACTATCGGTGCTGTTTTAGCTCAACACAAAGCAGTGATATTCTTCTTCATCTTCATGACGATATTCTCGGGCATTGCGATGATCGTGGGCGCTTGCTCGCCGTGCTTCGTTCCCATAAGTATTCTTCACGTGATCTCAGTCACTTTAGCCAGTAAGTCTTCATAACTGACATTTGAGCTGGACGTGGGACCTTACGATGAGCTGCTTTAGTGTCCTGCTCAATCTTCGGAGCCACGATTTTCTGGTTGGCATCGATGCGCCCCGATAACCGCTATCTTGCCGGCGTCGCCAACGTCTACCAAGTAGGTTCAGTTGTAGACATGGCATCTGACCCAGCCGTCCATGGAGCCGGGCCCTGGAACCCCTCCCGTGCCGTGGAGCCGGGCCGTGATCATGCCTTCACGGCAGGGACGTGGCCACGGGTTGCCAGTTCTATTCATTTGTCTGCTGCTCCACCTGTCTGCTCCAGGCATAAAAATATTACCGGCATAGAACTCGACAATAAATCCGTAAAGTGTGAATTGGAAACCAATTCCCGCCTCCCTAGAGCATTAAACCAAAGAGTCCCTTTGTCTGATGGGTGTACCATAAGCCAAGCATTGTATTTTATGGTGGTCAGAGTCTTAGAAAAGCTTAAGTGGAAATAATAATGGGTCTGCGAATTCGAAGAATCGACCAACACCTACGCAGATTGCCCAAGAAGAAAAAAGATGGGTACGAAAGGAGTGTAAAGACGGCAAGGAAGGGCGTTTCGTTGGGTCCGTTCGTACCACATGCTACGTCGTCTTCCGATAACATCATTAAAACTCCCATTAGTGAGGACGGCCTCACTTTTTGAGGAGTCTTGCTATTTGTAGTATGCCATCGCGCCTGAGCCGACTTAATTTTTTTGCCCTGTACGAGCCAAATTGAGCAAAGGTAAGCTGACAGTAGGTTAAGCCTTTCTCGCACTCTGCGGTACTCGCTGCCCTGAGCAAAGGGCCTTGTTTTCGCCTTGTTTCGTTAGTACCGCAACTTCACTACGCGTACTCTTTCAACTACCCTGCTTTCAGCAAAAGCTCAGCTACGGCTTCTTCGTTCACTGTCTCGGCTCATTCCTGCTCTTCTGCGCCGCAATCTGCTCCACGGGCTCAGCGTACCTGCTCATTCGCCGCGAGTGGCGGACGCACGGGTGCTGCGTGAGAGCCGTGCAGAAGTCGACGAGCTCTCGCGAGTCCTACACACACTATCCCTCACTTAGCTTCTACAATCAACGCGACTCCGACGTCCGCCTGACGTCGCACCTTCCTTCGTGCAGCGAATACTCACCGAATGCCTCGATAGTGGCGCGAATGGAGAGGCATCGGCCCTCCTACGACCCATGTGCTTTTCCCGAAGAGGGCGTATAATGCGTAGACTTCACTTATTTACACATATAAATGCTTGTTAGAAGAGCACAATAAACGTAAATATCATCGGTGGTGAATTGAGTCGATACTTTAGACTTGGCGAGCCGTTCTGTGCCGTTTTTTTACGGAACGTAAAACGTGAGCGTAAAACGGGCCGTATCCCATCCATACTAGTACGAAACGTCTCCAATACTGACGTTGTCCCGTGCCATTTTATAGCGGAGAACGGCACGGAAACGGGCGCTTTTTTGCCATACCCTTTTCAGTGCCGTATTCTACGGAACGGAGGTCAGTACGTGGGGGTGGGAGGGGGGGGGATCAGTAGGAAAAGGAATTCGGAACGATCAGTTCAGAACGGGGTTCGATGCAGAACGGTATCCGCCAAGTCTACTATGAATGCCTTGTCGTCGCCCTACGGCAGAAGGGTTAGAGGACAGTGGCGGGAAGTCGACCAGCTCTTCGCGAGGGGTACGGCGTGCTCCAGAAGTCGCCCTGAGAGGACAAGCCCCGGTATTCGTGCTCGATCCGGGTTCCTTAAATTGGCGCTGAAAGCCGCGCTGATGTTCGCCCAAGACGAGCCGAAGCTTTTGCTGGAATTCCGCTACCGCCTGCTCAATCTTGCTTTGGACGTTCTAAAGCGATTCACGTCATCGCTGAAGCTGTTAGATCATTTTACAGCTTTGAAGTGCTCGACGAGCTGATTGGATTTACTCAGCGTAGTCTCGAGCGTGCTGCGATCCGGGCGTGCACTTCCGGCATTGATGTTACCGTCCAAACTTGTGAAGACAGCTTGATAGCCGACGCAAATTTTGTCGTATGCCTAGAACAGCATTGGTGGTACGGACGCACTGTCCGGCCATACTACGGTACGGGTGGGCGTCCAGTACGGCTTCAGTTTACTGGTACTCCATAGCGAGTACGGGCCCTACTGGAGCCGGTCGGCACCGTATTACGACCCGTACCGTACCGTTCTGACCGTACTGGGGTACAGTCGTACGGTACGCGGGCAGTACGTACGGCATGGTACGGACTACGGCTACGGTTTCCCAACCTTTATAAGAAAGTTTACCTCTTGAAGATCGTGCTCGACGCTCTTGAAGCCGTCCACCAACGCCGGTTTGGCGTCATGTACGTACTTGTCGTTGTTGTCATTCGTCTCTCGAGCGTCACGTATCTCTTCCTCAGATGCCAACTTGGCGACGTCATGTTCCTTGTGCTGCAGTATGGCGCACATTGCACATATGAGGACCTGCTTCGAAAGGGTCAGGATGTGCAGCTTCTGGATAGGCACCCACGTCTTCTCCGATGTCCTCGGTGCACGACTTGCACCGCAGGACTTTCGACATCGGCGTACGATCATTACACGTGCGACAGTGGTTCGCGTCTCGAAAGTCGGCTTCCTCCAGCTTGGAAATTGCGCCTAAGAACGTTTAGCTGACGTTATATGAGGACACTGGTGAGTAATATCCGGTGGGGTGCAAAATTCAAGCTAATCCAAAGCCTTCTTTCAAGGTCAAAATAGATCCGAAGCGAGGCCGAATGCGAATTTCCATCAATATGCGCCATTTATGAACCCTAATTTTATGCTCTGCTTCTGACGCATTACATGGAAACGCCGCTGCAAATCGTTTACGAGGGAGTTCGAAAAAGGGAGCGTCACAGGCTGTATCATCAATATTCGGGTGAAATTTTGGCCGCAAACAGTGCATGTTTCCGTTGACTGCGGGGCATTTTCGTCTAGTGCAAGGTTCGGAAAGATTCCGTTTTTGGAGGGGATTCGATTCCGGCTGACGCAAAAGACAGTGCACCAAATTTCCAAATCAGAATATTCGTTCGTCCCTAATGGGTGGTGGCAGCATCAAACCCACACGCTAGCATGTACCCGACGGAAAACAACCTACTGAGAAGTGCGAAGTTGGTGGAGTACCCATTCGCCGGCACCGTCGACTTCTGACAGCAAAGTGGGCATGACGCGACTCGCTTGCCCTGAGAAGTACACGTCACGAGCTTCTCGATACAGTGTGCACAGAAAGTATGTCCACAGCTGAGGATCTTCGGGTCCTTGAACAGGTCATAGCAGACGGCGCACTCGAGTGGTCCTGGCTCTGCTGAGTCTGAAGCGTGTGTAGAGATACGCGCAATAACACTTGTAATAAAAGCGCACCTATTAGGTGACTGATTCTTGGATATATCAGCCTCTGGTTATTACATCCGGGTTTTTAAGGTTTAGGTCACTTACGCCTAGCCGGCTTTGCTATCTGCTAGGAGCTCTAGCAGTTGGGCCACAAAATGTGGTCCAATTTATGCTTAGGGACGCAAGGCGCTTAGGAATGCCGAACCATGCCGCTATACAGGCTGAGTACCCCGCTTGGAGCTCTTCGCTGCTCATGTTAGACTTAGAACACAAAAGCTTAGGCTTAGTAACATTTTCGGGGGTCTCGCTATTACACCTAAGCTTGAGAACACTTGGGCCACGTGGAAGGCTCCGGATCAAGAATCATTAATGAAATGCCGTTTATAGCTCTAAGAGGCTCAGCTTAGGCTTAAAACATGAAAGCTTAGGCTTAGGCTCAGGAACATGTCCGGGTACCTGCGCGGTTAAACATAACCTTTGGGAACACGGATCACGTGAAAGGATTAGGCTTAAGATCAAAACATCAGTGAAATGCCTCGTAGCCAACCTATTGTCAAGGACCAGCTGTAAGGTACAAAACGCTGTTTTAGTGCCGTTGTCCATGCAACTATATCCTTAATCTTCGAACACAGACTTCAGGGGCCACTTACATGTACCGTCCTGTTGAACTAAGGCATGTAGTGCAGAGTCGTTCGCTAAGCGATAGTTGCGTGACGCGTTCTTCAGTGGTCCGTCACCCATCCGACTTTTTAAAAGGCTTTGAAAGTCACTCCGCTCACAAGGAGGAAAAATGAAGTTAAAAGCGTACCTTTAAGACAGGAATCGAAACAACGCGAGATAAGAAATGTGTCGATAAAATTGCAACGTTAATTGATTCCAGGGCGATGGTCTCGCTGAGCAAACGTACACGTGCGAACCCGCAGGGGAAAAACCGGATTCTCTTTGTCGGTATTCACTCTCTTGTGGAAGCTTCGTAAAAACGGCGCCCGTATGTAATAAAAGATGTAAATGCGCAAGCACGTACCAGCGTTTGCCGTGAACCGCGGTTTTTACGGTTAGAGAACATAGCTTGAAATAAGTGACTAAACTGAACCGGACTGAGATGGTCCTTTGAAACAAATGTGGGTTTCAGGGCAAAAGCAAGTAAACACGACGCACGAATAATTTGACCAAATTACGCCGTACACCTAATTTGGACCCGAGTTCAATACGCTACTGAAATATGTCTAGCTTCGTAAAAATGCGCGCCAAGTTCAGTTAGAATCGCTAGTTCATTTAAACGTACAGGTGGTGCGTAAGCATTTGTGGGTGCGTAAGCAGTGTGCGGCGCCGCATCTCCGATAACTAAATTTATGGATCAATGGCGTAGAGTGTCCTTTCTGAATGGAACAGCTGTTGGCAGCCGCTGGCCGGCGTCCATCGGGAACATGTGGAGGGTTATCATCCGAATGTGATTACTCGCACCGCTTGACCCTTAGAAATACCGTTTTTTAACCACGGGCAAATCTAAAGAGTTCCTTTTTTGGTTACTTTCTTTCCGCCCCCTCGCCGCGTTCGGTGGAACGTCTAGGAAGATCGCGGCACTGCATCACATCACCTAACGGCGCCCAATTCCAGGGCCAGGAAGCTACTAGGAGAGCCTTTAAGCTATTTTAAACGAGGAAAAAGATGGCAACCGACGGTATCGCTTAGTTACCCTCTCTATGAACAGCGCCGCTCGCAACGGCGGAATAATACAGCCATAAGCCGCCTACGAGCAGGCGCCACCGTCGATATTGTCCTAAGGTTGGTGCTTGGACTCACTCGTTCAGTGCAAACGTTCAGCTTCTCGAGCGGTATGGCGGTCAACATACGGACGTTTTCCATCGGACTTCTGTTGGCTGTCTTCTTGCAGGTAAGCAGCGCCAGTAAGCTCAAAAGACTTGCCTGATGCACGACCCCGTACCGTTCTCCGTTCCGCACTGACACCTTCTCGCCCGAACCGTACTCCGTGCCGTGCTCGCTGAATCCGGCACGAAAATAGGATCGACGAAAGACCGGCCGTTTTGCGTGCCCTTCTCCACTAAAACGGCATGAGACGGCGTCAATGTACGAGCATTGCCGTACTCCGTTCCTTACCGGTCCGGAACGGAGGACGCTCCGGTTTTGACCCTTCCCTGCCCTTAAAAACGGAAGGCGGTACGGAGCGGAAAATGGTGCGGCACGGTAGGCACTGAGTAGAATCAACGCTGAATAGGTAGTGGCAAGACACCGCAATGCTGATGAACCTTCGCCCTTATATCCGCTCGTCCAGCACCCGGATGCTTGGCATTCGTCCCTTGTGCTCACGCCCATACATCTCGCATTCCCCTCTCCGACGACCCGAGTCCTGTCGAATCTTTACGGCATGCGACATGCCGCTCTGTCGAATAGCATTCTTTCTCTTAGAGCTCTACCCACTGAGTGATCACTCTGAATTTAGCCACTCACTGCTCTTCGGTACCTGACCTTGCCGCCATGGATGTCCCTGATTTCGGCAAAGAATGCAACGGCGATCTTGCAGGGCAACGGGACACGGCCCGTCGACTGTATCATCCTCGCCCTGGAGAAAAACCTGAGACCGAGCTTTTTCTTCTTTGAGCCCGCTAAGAGCTGGTGTGCCCTCTATGCCACTATGCAGGGCTACAATATGTACGAATACGGTGAGGCTTGCCTAGCAACAATGAGCGTTAAAGAGGTGACATTCAGCGGGACGCGGCTATTTCGTCCTCGGAGACGACTTTTACAAAGGACCGAGCGACGTCTGCCCGCCAATCAGTACCTTACTCTACGGAATGATGAACCTGGGTAAGAAATAGTAGTCTAGTCCAAAACATCCCGCCGCGGGCGCCGCACAGCGACATTTGGGAAGGTTTTTGGCGGCAAGCATGTGAACAAAAAAACCACAGGAAACGGTGGCATCGGTCATTAGGACCGTTCCGCCAAAAAAAAACACCGATTTCCGATCCCGATTCCAGCTCCGATTCTTCACCAGTACTAACTTCCATCTCACGCCAAAAACATCACCTTCCCCAACTCTGTATCAAGGAAGTGCTGCGGTTTGAGCTTAACTAGCGGCTTGGCTGCGCTTCGCGCAGCCGGCGCCGCTATCGGGGTTTACCTGTACCAAGCAGACAACGTATGAATTAACTACAAAAATGGACGCTATTTTTGGGTTCTCCATGCAGGAAAACCCCCTAAGACCGCAACTCAGATGAAGTTTTGCCTTTTTGTCCGCAGCGGAAGCATTCAATAGCGGGCCCGCTATGGCATGTAAGCATGCGAACCCCCTACCCCCTCCAAAAACCCCTTTACAAAAATGGACGCTATTTTTGGATTCTCCAGGCAGGAAAACCCCCTAGGACTGCAAACTAGATGAAGTTTTGCCTTTTTGTCCGCAGGGGAAGCATGCTATAGCGGGCCCGCTATGGCATGTAAGCAGGAGCCAGATGTTGAAACTTTGGTCGATCATAACTTTTTTTGTAGCCGACCGATCCGGCTAAACCTTTCCAGTTTTACATAACCTTAGAAGCCCTGTCGAATGATACCAAAGTCCCGGCGATCGCGAAAACTTTTTGCGGACGAACAAACACCAGCGCTTTAGTGTATAAGGATTCGTTTAGCGTATGCTACGCCCAACTGCCTTCGAAACCCATCGATGTTCACACTTACGACTAACGACAGATGTGCGCTGTATGGTAATAAGGTAAGGAAACTGCACTTTAGGCATGTCGTACAATTGATCGAACAGGGCTAATGAACCGGAATAAGCTCCATAGGGCCCGTTCTGTATTAACTGTACGACGAGGGTTTGCAAAATCGAAGTCCGATTCTGCTAGATTTAGAGGCCGGCTGTCGGAGCGTACTTCGCCGGACTAATCGGGGACCCTTCAGTGTCGCCCAACATCACGTTCTACTCGATGACCAAAAACCGTAAGCTGCAACAGGGCTTCGGACAGGGCTTCATGTGGTTTGACCTAGTGCCAGCCCTTTCAGCATTCTGCTGAATTTCTAAATAATTTGTGGCCATACCATCCTACGTGGACACCGTGGCGGTGTTCGTCATCAGGGATGCGGGATGAAATTTGACTGACCGAGACCGAGACCGAGACTTGAAATATTTTCTGCCCAAAATCGCTCCACCGCGGTCAAAAATGTCAAAAATTCGGCTAATATTGGCCCACCGCAGGCGACACCAACGTAATTTTGGATGAAACTTAGAGAAAAATAGTGAAAATTTCGTAGGTCGGCGCCTAGCGGCGGGCCATTTTGGCCTTTTTTCTTTCTCATGACCGAGACCGAGACCATAGGATTTTCCTCATGACCGAGACCGAGACCAGACCCCCTGAGAGTCTCGGTTTTCGAGACCGAGACCCGCATCCCTGTTCGTCATGTACAGGTTGGATAGGAGTCGCCAACATCAAGTGAAGCACAGTTCCCAGGACGTACCAGGGAACCCCAATGTCGAGCTGTCTATTGTCCGTTAAATAGCAACCTAATCTGAGGTTCATTCTGGTGCCGGGAGTTTCCTTTTTTTGCCCTTGTGTTTTTTTGCATGTCCCATCACCTTAATTTTTTCAACTACCCTCTTACAGATAGGCCGGCGACCCCTCGCGCCCAGGACCGAACCCGAACCGCACCTAAAACTTCAAACCGACACCGAAGCCCAAAAGAACCATGAACAACGAAGTCGAAGCCGAACTTTTAAATGCTTTTTTCTATGTAATCTACAACTGGCTCCAACTGTACCGGCAAGATTGTTCTACGCAAACCGTTCTCTATGGAGGGCCTATAAAATACCGTATTTCTTCAAATAGAGCCCCGGGGGCTCTATTTTTCATAAGGTATTTTCTGAGAAAAAAATAAATTTTAAAAATTATTTTAAATTTTATTTGTCATCAGTAAGGCTCGCTCTCTGTTATAAACTTCTTATTTTATCGTTAACTATCTAAATATGGCCTTGGATTTGAAGTTCGCGCACCCCAGATGGGTATCTGGAACCTTGGGGGCGGGGCTCTATTCAAGGTGGGGCTCTATTCGAGGTGGGGCTATATTCGAAGAAATACGGTATGTGATTCTCAAGTATGTACAAATGTCCGCCGCTAGGCGCAAACAACAAATTTCACCGAAAATCACAAATTTTCGCCCGAAAATTGGGCTGTTGTCACCTGTAGCGAGCCGGACAAAACAAGCGAAAAGGTTCGGGAGGTTCGGCCCGTTTGATCGAACCCATTGGCGTTTTTTGGGGTGGTCACGGGTGACGGCGACCCTCCTCCCGCCGTGCCGCAAGCACTCCGCGAGCAGAAAATTTTTGAAGTTTTTACAAATACCTCACGTGCGACCCCCCTTGGACGTGTCTCAAACGCCGCCACTGATCGAACCCGAGCACCGAGTCCAGAAAACCCCGAAAAGCGAAGCCGAACCAGGACCCGAGCTCACCCAGACCTAAGACCAGACCAAGCTACGTCTAGAGGTACGCGCTGGCTTGAGTGTCAACTGCGGCTCGCCGGTTGCTTCCGTCATGTACGCAGGAAACGCCGAGCCGTTTTGTTACGCATACTTTGCGCACCCGGTACGTCTTTTGTTCAGCTCGAAGCTGCGGTGTCGTAGAAGTATCGGTATTTCTAGAAGGGCACTAACCCGCAAGCCGCCTGCGACCGCAAGTATCCGGGCAGCGTCGCTGGGTGGAATACCACCAGCCGCCCAGCATCGGCCAATTATGGACTCTGGGCCAACTTTGGATACTACGGTAAGGATTCGTCGGTGGTGCGCCTGCCACATCCCCGCGCCCTATCGTTCTAGTTGTTCGAACTTAGTTGGTCAAAATAGCCCACTTGTTCGTTCTTGTAGTAGTTCTGAATTTCTGAACGTTATCGAAGACAAGTGTTCCAAAAAAAAGAAATAGCCCTACAAAATCTCCGATTTTTAGTCATGTTTTCATTTTCGATGCAAATGTTTCCACGTTTTTGAGATAGAAATCCCCTCACAAGATCTTTTTCAAAAATTCGGGTAAAATCGGACACATATTGCAGAGATAGGGGCTGGCCACCCGTACCGTATGCCGTACCGTATTTCACGGCCCGTACTAGTGTATGGTCCGTAAAAGAGCTAAAAACACAGCAGTACCGTATGCAGCATTTAACCGCCCCCCCCCCGTACCGTATCCCGTACCCGTATTATACGGGTACGGGTACGGCCCGTAATACGGTACGGGTCCCTATCTCTAACATACTGGCAACATTGTGGTAGACTTGCCTTGGGAAACGCGAAATTTCAGCATACCTCCCCGACCCGGGATCGGCCACGGCAGACTACGTCTTTTACGAGGGCACCGGGCCGGAAACAGGTACGAACTGTTGCTACTCTGCTGCAGAATAAAATCAATGTTGAACACATTTTATGTTTGCAGATATCATCGACTATCCGTTTGTGGGCTGCGCAAAGTGGAACGTTACGCAAAGTACGCCGTGAGCGCTGTTGACTTGCTGATTTCCTTTAGTGTTCTATTGGAGACATGTGATAAAGACGACACCACCTCATTTCCGCATCCGCAACGGTCCCTGAAAGGTTATTAGGTGGGGTAGAGAAGGAAATTGAGGGGGACCTTATAACCGGTGGCGGTATTCAGCCATCGTCCCGTAGAAAGCACACTAGGCAGAAGTTAAGCAACGAAAGCACGGACTAGACAACCGGTCCCAGACAACAACCCAAACCCAAAAAAGACGCCCAAGTGAGCAGTTCTTTTCGTGATAGCACTCAACACACATCGTCGCTTTGAAGGCAAGACTAACTCGGAACAGGGCAAGGCAAACAAAAATCCGAATCCGTCTTAGCCTCGCGAGCTGGGTCACTAATTCGGTCAAATGTTGCCACGTCTGGCGCTCGAAGTCAGAACCTAGGTACACTGGGCCTTAGCAATAAGCAAACTGCCTGAGCCTATAAGCGGCTGAGCAAGTTCAAGGTGGCTATGGTGTATCGCTCGGAAAGACAAACTGGACCGTCTAACTCTAGCAGCGATATATGTGCTGCAGATGGCTATAAGTAACCATTGTACTACTTGGGGAGCGTCCAAAAATTCAGTAGTTCAGTTCCGTTGTGATTCGGTACGCTACGCGTTGAGCAAGCACTCGCAAACAAAAGCACATGCAAAAACTCCTTCTCCTCGTCGGCGTTAACGCTGCACCTGTAATATTCCTAAAAACTGCGCAGCAACTACAAGATCGTTTGAACCACACAAGTTCAATCAAACTTACTGTACGGCGGCGAATCTTCGATAAATCAAAGGGTCAGTGAGTGCATGGAGTGAGTTTCTTAGTGCTAGGGCTGTCCTCAGAACGGCTGCATAGCCCCAAAGGGAACAGCCGTTGTCAACCACTGGCCGTTGTCCAGTGGAAACAGGCGGATGTGTTCCTCCAAATGCGCTTACTCACAAAACTTGACCCTTTGAAATACCGCATTTTTAAGCAATGCCAATGCAATGGATAAAATGCTCCTACTTTTTAATTTTCTTCCGGCCCGTGTCGCCTCTCGCCACGTTCCCTGGATCGTCTTGCATCACATTACGGAACGGCGCCTAGTCCTAGACCCATCCCAATCCCAGGAAGCCATTAGCAGTTTCATTAAGCGATTTTAAATGAGGAAAGAAGATGGCAATCGACCGGATCGCTTAGTTACCCTCTCATTGAACTTAGGGCCGCTCGCAACGGTGGGATAATAATTGCCATAAGGCGCCTACGGGCAGGCGTCTTCGTCGTTGTTGCCCTAACGTTGTTGCCTGTACTCAGTCGTTCGGTGATAACGCTCAGCTTCTCTAGAGGAATGGCGGTCAACATGCGGACGTTGTCCATTGGACTTCTGTCGGCTGCATTCGTGCAGATAAGCACTACGTTCTACACTGGGCGGATACACCCCCGTGCCTTTCTATCCGCTCCGTACGGACCCCTCTCCGCCCAAACCGTACTTCGTGCCGTGCTCACCGTTTCTGTAGAATACGGTAAGGAAAAAGGAACGGCAAAAAGCGGTCATTTTTCGTGCCGTTCTTCACACGGCACGGAACGGCATAAATTTTCGAGCCTTGCCGTACGGCCCCGTTTTTTTACCCTGTGCCGTGCCGTATTCCATGCGGTAAAACCGGAAGGTGGTACGGAACGGAAAACGGCACGGCCTGCCAAGTCGACCCGCCTAGGTAGACGGTAGGCACAGAGTAGCATCAGCGCATCAACAGGTAGTAGGCAAGACGCCGTGCTGCTGAAGAACCTTCGCTCTCGTCCACGCCGTCCCGCACCTGAATTGCTGGAATTGGACCCTTGCAACGCATGCCCAGAAACCTCGCATTATCCTCCCTGTCAGACTTTTATGACATGTTTTATACCTGCTGCCTTTGAATACGCTTACGTTGACTCATTGAGCGAGCGCTCTGACTTTAGCCACTCACCGGCCTTCGGTACCTGACCTTACCGCCATGGATGTCTCTGATTTCGGCGAAGAATGCAGCACCGACCTTGCAGGGCAACCGGACCCGGCCTGTCGACTGTATTATCCTCGCACTGGAGAAGAACTTAAGACCGAGCTTTTTCTTCTTCGAGCCCGCTAAAAGCTGGTGTGCCCTCTTTGCGGTAATGCAGGGCTACAACATGTACGGACACGGTGAGATTTGCATAGCAACAATAAGCGTTCAAGACGAAGAATTCAGCGGGACGCGGCTATTTCGTCCTTGGAGACGACTTTTACAAAGGACCGGGCGACGTCTGCCCGCCTATCAGTACCTTACTCTACGGAATGATGAACTTGGGTAAGAAATAGTATTTTATGTCTTAAACCGGCCCGCCGCAGGCAAAACCTTAGCGATTTTTGGGGACATTTTTGGAGAAACTCAAAAGTGAAAATACCGCTTGAGTGAAGCGCAGCCCTGACGCGAATTAAGCGTGACCACACAAGCATTTGCGCACAATTTTCAGTACCGCAGTTAATGCTTCGCTTAAATCCACCTGAGCTCGGTGAAGCCATGTCAATCGTACCAATGAATATCTCGCCCTCCACAAAAAAGCAAGAAAAAATATCTTTTCCCGCTCACATTTCAAGGAAATTCCGTAGTCTAAGCGTATCTCGTTCAGCATACGCTACGCCCAACTGCCTTCGAAACCCTTCGACGTTCGAACTTACATCTGACGGAGGCAGATGCGCACTGCAGGGTAACCAGGCAAGCAAAAGTGAACTTTAGTCAGGGCGTATAACTAAACGACAGGGCTACCGAACAGAGACAAGCTCCGTGGAGTCTGTTCCGTAGCTAATGATGGCTACTACTGCCCCACCAGACTTTTTTTTGGTACCAGAACCAGGCCCAGGACCTAGACCCCACGAACACAGGACCAGTACAAAGCTAATTTTTTTGCGATACAAGCTCCTCGATACCAATGAAACCTCAGGTCCTAGCAATTCGGTGACGAGAAATGCGACAAGACACGCAAAATTTTCGTAGGCTTACGCTTCCCGGCGGACCGCCTAAAGTCGAGATTGGGGCCATTCTTTCGACCACCAGGGTCCAGGACCTGCCCATCCCTGTTCCCAGCAGGGGCGAAAGACTTTTCTCGCCTAGGCCACGTAAAACAATTTAGCCTAGCTGCTTCTTCTGACATTTTGGCACTTTTCAGAATCACGATCAGAATTTGGTATTGGGGAGGTGAGACCCTTTTAGGGGGGGGGGGGGTGTCCCTGTTGGGACCGGTCTGGGACCCCTGTTCATCCTTCTTCCGGAAAGCCCACCGTGCTGTTTGTGGGAATACAGGTTTCCTAGCAGGGCTTCCACTTCAACGTCAACTCCAACTGCAACCTTAACTTCAACTTCAACGTTTAATTTGAAGTTTTTGGAGCATCGTCGCTGTAGTTGAGGTTGAATTTGATGGAATACCCGAAATCTCCTTATCCAAATTCCGAATTTTCCAAATTGGGGAATGGACAAACGAATCAGAAAACGGAGTTAAAAAAGGCGCGCCCTTTTAGGGCAGGCGACACCGAGGAACTCTTAAGCGGACCTTTGCTCTGAGGCCGCCTAGCGTCGGGCCAGTTTTCGCCCAGTGGCAGAAGGTCTATAAGGAAATATGGCGCTTTTTGCCAATGCCAAATTTCCAAATATCAAAATTTATTCCAAAATAATTATTTCCCGCCTGTACGTTTTGCTAGCGGAATCGCAGGTTTGTTCCCATGCCAAATTTTGTGTAGCACATGCTGCAATGACCAAAGTAACGTTGTTCGGTTGACTGTACGACGGGGCGTACCGACATCTCGGACCGATTCTGCTTAATTTAGAGGCCGGCCGTCGGAGCGTACTATGCGGCAATGACCGGGGATCTGTCGGTGTCGCCTACCGTCAAGTTCTACTCGTTGACCAAAAACCGTATGCTTCATGTGGTTCGACAAAGTGCTGCTCTTTTCGGAATTCTCCTGAATGCAAAATAATCTATGGTCGTACCGTCCCATGCCAACGGCGCTGTCCGCGTTGTACTGGGTGGCTACTAAA